>SZWC01021229.1:22570-43309 GCA_023375785.1 Penium margaritaceum | reverse complement strand
TCCACCGAGAAAATCCTGAAGACCTCCAAACGTAGTCCGTGGGCTGTGGGAGCCCTCTGGTACACTGGGTAGGCTGCCAGGCTGCCTCCAGCGGGTGGAGCATCACCTCAGGGAACTCTTTCTCCAGCTGGGTCCGCCTCAAGGATCTGCACGAGCATGGACACGGCCGAGTGGTCACAACCAACTGTACAACTGTGTATGTCTGACAACATCACAACAAGAAGTAGGCACCTCGCATTAATTTATCCAAATCTCTTAAACATGGGAGATATTTACACTTTCACTGTAATATATGAAATTTTGAATATAAAATCCCACATTAACTACATGAAAACCCTATATGATTGCCCAACATTGCTAGGGAATGCCACTGTAAATCTCCATAATTGGCCAACCTTGTGGAATTCCTTCAATATGTGCTCAAAAACAAAGAAAGTTAATCAGGCTGTCCCAAAAGATAAAAATGTATATTATTTTACATAGTTACTATGTAACCCTATGCACGCTTTATGTGCAACACCCGAATCTTGCTTTTTTCGTGGATAAATTTGTTCGAGGTGCCTCCTTCGACACCCGTCTTGATGCGCGCTGCCTTTCGTCGGAAGTCGTAGCTAGATGATGCCTTTGCCCTTCCTGGTCAGTCGGAGGGGCCTGTCTTGGGAGCGCCGTCCCATTGGATGCCCGTCTGAGGGGGGAAACGATCATGTTGAATACCGTCAAATTCACGCATGGATCGAAACCGACGGATGGACGAATACTCTTATGTTTGATTTCGACAGCTCCGGTGAAATGGGACAAAAATGTTCCAAATACACCGACAAATGAGGATCTCAGCACATGCATCTTAGACCAATGAGAGTGGCCTTCGAGTCCGCACGATCCGTGGGTTGGATGTTCCTCGTTGTTCGAAAAGTTTTGGGTACTGTTCGTCGGTGCCTGTGAATTGGATCTTGTTTGTTTGAATCGAAGAAAAATATGGTGTGTGTCTAAGAAACTTCGTCAATCTGCTGAGAACTCAAAAAGGTCCCCATCGATTAGGGTCGTTGTCTACTCGGTCGCTCGAACAGTACATGCGAGACTGGTTTCCAACGATGGCAGGTCGTCGCTTATATGCGGCTTGAAAATAGGCATAAACTAGACATAAAAGTCCGAAGTCAACATTTATATTATACTGACAAGCAAAACAGGCACCTACCATCGTCGCGATGTGGACCTGTCACCTCGCGTCTATGCGAGTCGCAAACCAAGCAGTTCGCATATAGTTGCCCTTTTTTCTTTCCCTTGGTCATGACCGATGGCATCGGGGGGGCCTCCTAGATATTTAAACAAGCTGGGGGCCTGAAACCGGCCCCAGAAACTGATTTACAACTTGTATAGGACAGGGTGCTTCCACCAGCGGTAGAATTTTTGTGTCATAAAGATTTGGGCGTAAATACTCCAGAGTCCATCGTTTCGGCCGATAGATCTGTGGTGTCCATGGTTGAAAGCGAACAGACGGCAGTGTCCAAAGTCGAAAACGGAAAGCCTGCGCTGTCCATAGTCGAAAACGACATGGCAGCGGTGCCCATGTTTTTTCGTGTTGCGAGCGAAAACGGAAAAAAAAAGACAACTGTACTCACGCCCCCGAAGTCGGATTTCGCCAATTTCGAGGGCGAAGTGGGCGACACTGACATTGACATCACCGATGTCAGAAGTAACCCTGCCGCGAGTTTTGGAGGTCGCAAGTGCGAACTCCAAAACTCGCGACAGGGTGCGCCGCCCATCGCAACCCCCCTCGTTTGGGTTTTATTTTTGTACTTGCCCGGGCATCTAGCGGGCCCGGCGGTAGCGAGGCCCGGCAGATTCCCTTTCTTCTATCACACGTGCGCCACATTTCGCAAACCCCCCATAACAAACAAACCCCCTAGTTACACAGGGGGTTTGGGTTTTTTTTTACTTGCCCACGCATCTGCCGGGCCCCGTAGTAGCGGGGCCCGGCACATGCCCTTTCTTCTATCACACGTGCGCCGCATCTTCCAACCCCCCTTCCCCAATAACAGACAAACCCCCTAGTTACACTCGAGGATTTGGGTTTTTTTTTCTTGCTCGAGCATGTGTCGGGCCCCGCTGCCGCGGGGCCCGACACATGCCCAGCGTGTGCCGCATCCTCGAAACCCCCCCTCCCCAACCTACGAAAAACCCCCTAGTTTAAATGGGGGGCTTGGCAGGGTCATCACGAGCTCGCAGGGAGGTTTCGCCGCGAAACTCCTCTACGAGCTCGCGATGACCGGCGAGGCTCGAAGTCAAAATCCATATCGAATGTGATATATGCATGAAATATGTATCAGCCGTGCCCGTTTTCGCTCGCTCGATGAAAAATATGGGCACCACTGTCATTTCGTTCGCGACTATGGACACTGCCGGCTTTCCGTTTTCAACTTTGGACACCGCTATCGTTTCGTTTCCGACTATGGACGCCGCTGATCTATCGACCGAAACGATGTACATATTACAACCCCGTCCTAAAGATTTGCTTGTTTACTCTACCTTCTTTTGCACTGCATAGGAAGGGGGTGTGCTTAACTTCGGTGGTGAATTGATTATGGAGCTTTTTGGTACTTCGCATTTGTGCAAATTTGCCGAGATTTCCGCGCAATGAAAGGTCATACTCCCCCCAACCAGATCCATGAACATTTCCTTTCCCCAACGAGTGTAATGCTAAACCTCATTGTGTGTCATGCCAAATGAAGCGTAGATGGTGGACACGTATGAGTTGCGAGGCATAACACGATTTGCGAAATCGGAGAATTGAGAAATTTATAATTAGTGGTAAGTGTACTTCGATGCAAAGTGTCAAAAAAACGGAACACATGTGTACAAGTTTTGAAATATAAACGAGACGTAATCAAGGTCGTTGGGTCCATTGTCAAGCGATGCGTGTGGATTCGCGCCATGAATTGTAGAATCGAGAAGCTCCGTCGAGGAATCTGGGGGCTTCGAAGATCCACAGTAAATGCGAGATGCATCTTTATAAATCTCGATATATCTCGATTCGCCAATAAGTTGACCAAAAGGTCTTGACACTTCTGTCGATGATTCTTGAAAGTGGTCAAAGTTGTCAGAAGCTGCGAGAAGGACCGCCAGAGGCCGAGGGAGTTGGCCGAATTGTCCTCGACCGTCGGAATGCAAATAGAGGTCTTGACGTGTTGGTTTTTCCGCATCTCTCATTGTGCTCTGTTGTGTCCTCTCGGCTTGTTTACATCGGCGTGCAGATGACTCACGACGAGACTTGATGCTGCTAGAGTGTCGTCCGGTGGAGCTGACGTACGTTGAGGCCTACACGCAATTCGCTAGAGCCTCCTCCCTACGTCAACGTGCTCAGCTCCATCGGCAGGCCTCCTTGGCGGTCGAGCCGCCGGCGGTCACTGCCACTGCAGAGGCTGTCTGTATTAGTGCAACGCTGGATCTGACCGTACTATTGCGTCTGCAACGTCATGCTCTGCCTAGGGTCCATGTTTCATATTGCATGGCATTGTTTGGCACAATGGATCATCATAGGCACTGCCTGGGTTTGAGCAGCCATAACTCTTTGAAACTATTTTTCTAGCACTTCTTGACTGCACGACTGCGTTCACAACGTCGGAATTATGGTATGGTTCAGTTTTCTGGCAAAACGGACGACGCCGGGGTCTTGGGCTGTCCACCGTCTGGCATGGCTCACCGAGAAAACCCTGCCTGCCAGAAAATAGGTCGAGAAATATTTTCTGATTGGCTGGTTAGCTGAGTAACAAGCTCTACAAAGCTGTGGGGAGCAAAAACTTGGAGGGGTCTCCCATTATTGTTCATTCTTTACTCCGAATCAGTTATTTCCAGCTTTCAGCTGCTTTCTGGCGCTAACAATAGCGTGCACATTTCGGAGTAACAAACCCAAAGCATCTAGACTTAGACTCTAGAGCCGCGGACTGAGGGGGCACTAGACTAAGCAACGAGTGTGGAAGCCCGCACGTTGCATCAACAACGCTGCTGTCCCAACCTGCTGCCTAGTATTTCCAACTTGGCATCAGAGCCAGAGCGTAGTAGCAGCAGCAGAAGACTGGCGTACAGGTGCCAGACAACGCCGGCGGACCCCAATACACGCCAGTGCAGGGGAAATGCTGTCGGATTTATTCTGGCAGCGTTGACCAGCCTGGTGGCGGCGTCATAATTTTCCCCACGGCACTGGGCCAGGGAAAATGCTGTTGATTTTTTTCGGGAGTACTGACCCCCACGCGTGACGCGATGAGATGAGCAACCAGTAACGGCAGGCATCGCGACGGCGACGCACGTCGACCAGGTGTGATTGTGATGTAAAAAACAACAGCGACAACAGCTTGCAGTAGCAGCGAGTAGTGGCAGTAGGAGCCAGAAACAACTATGCTCAATAACAGGAGCCGCTAGCAGTAGCAGCTTGCAACAGCTTGCAGCAGTAGTAGCCCGCAACGGCTTGCAATAGTAGTACAGCGTAACTGCAGCAATAAGCCGCAACAATCAGTGGGAGTAGCAGCAACAACGAGCAGTACCCTGCAGCGTGGAGCAGTAGTAGTCGGTTGCAGCAACAGCAGCAGCAAGCAATAGCTAGCAGCAGCATGCAGCAAGTAGCAGCAGGAGCTGTAGGAGCAGCCAGCCGCAGCAACAGCAGCAAATCGCAACAGCAGCAGCTGTAGCTATAGCTGCTTGCAACTTGCTGCCCATAGCGAGCGGCGAGCTACAAGCAGACTTGTTGCTCGCGGCCTGCAGCAAGCAGTAGGCAGCGAGTAACGAGCTTGCTACTCGCTGCTCGCAACTCGTAGCAAGCAGCGAGCTCGTTGTGCAACCAAGAAAAATAAAAAGAAAAACAAAAAGGGAACAAAAAAAACTCCCCCACCCCACAGGTGCTTTTGGAGCTGCAGTTGTTGCCATCACGAGCGTTGCAATAGCCACAAGAGCCATAGCAGCACGCAACAGCCGAGCAGCAGCACCACCAGGAGCAGGAACGTCAGCAATGATAGCAGCAACATCAGCTGCAGTAGAAAACCGGCAGGAGCAGTAGTAGTAGCAGCAGCAGTTGTAGTAGCGGCAGCAGCAACACCAACTACAACTATAGCAACACCCATAGACATCCTGTGGCGGACACAGTAGCAACTTCAGCAACAGCCACTACTGACGTTAGCTATGTTTCAGCTGACATCATTGCTAACATCACTACTGACATCATAAAAAAAAATAGCAACTCTACAGATAACGCAACACCACCTGCTGAGGTCAAACATCTCAGGCTCACATCACTGCTCACGTCACTGCTGACGTCAGGAGCATAAAGAGAAGAGAAAAAAAAGCACAAAGGAGGGTGGAACAAAAGGGGGCCAACAAACATGGCCACTAGCCTCAGTGGCGAGGGGTCCTCCTCTGTTGGGAGGACCCCTCGTCCCCCTTTCCTACAACAGTTACAGCAGTTGCAGCAGCAACAGTAGTAGCAGCATCAGCAACAACAGGATCATCATCAGCAGGAGCAGCAGTAGCAGGAGCAACAACAATAGGAGTAGCAGTGGCAGCAGCAGCAGCAGCAGCAGCGCCAACACCTTGTAGGCTCTGTGTCAGACATTCTGACTCGACACATCCGCTCTTCGCTTTGCACTAGCAGCTCGCAACGCTGACACAGCAGCTAGCGGCACTATAGCTGCCGCCACCCCTGCCGCTACAGCAGCCGTTGCACAAGCATTAGCAGTGGCCGTAGCAGTAGCATTAGCAGCCGTCACCGCTATAGCAGCAGCCGCCGCCGTAGCAACCACACCAACGTCAGTAAGTTCCGTTCACTCCACCAGGATACGTGAGCCCTGCGGTTTCCTTTGCCACACAATACTTGGCACTCCAACACACCCTACGCCAACAACAGACGGTGATGTCAGTCCTAGGCCCCACTCTGGGTACCGGCCCCAAGACAAAGGACTTCGAAACCCCACTGATGCCGCTTCAGGCTAGCGACCAGTTCCGAAGCTTGGAACTCAGCTTCTGGATCTGGACACAGGGCGAAAACCTGTGGCCACACTATGTCCTGCCCTTCGACTCCACCTAGACCGACCAGTTCTATGACTTCGGTCGCGTCGTGCGAGCTCTCATCCCTGTCGTCCTTCCAACCACACTCCTCGCCCTTGAGCCCTTCCTTGCCGACCCGACCACAGGCGCCCTCCCTGACCCAGCAGCAGCCTTGCACGTACTCATGCTTCCTCATCGTGTGTCCAGTGATGCTGAGACCAGTCGTATGAGGAGGTGACCGAGATGGTCACCTCCTATTGGCAGCGCGTAGAGAATCTTCTACGCCACCTCGGAGACGTCGCGCCACCCCCTCTCTCCACGCTCCTGACCATCAAGCGCGAGGACACCGCCTCCTTCTCCGACATCTTCGTTCACTACTCCTAGGATGTTCTCGCCGCGATGGCTGCCCAGGGTACCCTCATGCCCTGGGCGTACGAGCTCTTCCTCTGCATCAAGGAAGCTCACGAGGAGTCGCACATCCATCGCACGGAGTCCCTCGCCTCCCCTATCATCGCCTCTCCTTCCATCGCCTCAGTGATTGTCGCCGTCCCAGCAGCAGCAGCATCTTCCGGTTCCCCCTCATCTGGTAAGAAGAAGAAGAGGGACAAGAAGGGCAAAGGGACTCAGTAGCAGACTAGCGGATCAGGCAGCGCCAGCCTCGTCTGCCACAAGTGTGTCCAGTCAGGACACCGGTGGTACACGTGTCCACTCCCGACTGACGAGGATCATGTCATTGCCACCATGCATCGCCATCGCGAGCGCCGCCTTGCCACCAGCGCCGTGACCGTCGCTGCTCCTGTCGCATCCACACCACCCGTGAAAGCCTCACCGCAGCTTCCTCCACAGCTGTCCGCACCGATTCTCCATCCCGGTGCCTTCCTTTCTCTTCCTGGACTCTGGCACCATCACACCACAGTCGGTCTACTTTGTTGGACCCTCCGCCCGCAAGCCCCACCTGGAGCAGTTCATCGCCTTCCAGCTCGGCCTTTCTCGTCCTCCTCCCCAGGGAAGTGCGGGTTGTACAGTCGCTAGTTCCTCCCCGCCCTACATGACGGAGTCGGTGTTGTGATCATGTCCTGTATCTTTGTCCGTCCCGTCCTCTATCGTGCCCTGCCCTACCGCTCCCCTTCGAGACGATGTCGCTTGGCTAGATGATTGGCACTCCCTGTTTGCACCTCCGTCCACTTCGTCAGCGTTGCTCGCCCATTGCGATGTGACTGTCAACGACCTGGCCACACCGGTCCAGGATCCGTCAGAGACCTGGATCATCGACTCCGGGGCCACGCATCACATGACAGCCTTGCACGAGGCCTTCAGTGTGCTTGGTCCCGTCACCGATGTCACCAGGGTTCGGACGGGATCTGGTCAGGTATTTCCCGTTCGTGGTGTCAGCTTTGTTCTTTTTCGTGGTCCAACAAGTGATGTCTTCTTGACTGATGTTCTCTTTGTCCATGGCCTTGAGCTCAGCCTCCTGTCTGTCACCTCCCTTGATCACATGAGCATGGACATTCTACATTCACGTGGTGTGGACACTGTGTCGTTGCGTCCATCCGGTCGTGTCTTTCTTCATGCCACCGCCGGCGGTAACTTGTGGCATGCACCGTGCCTGTCCACTCCCACCTCAGTCTCCTGCTCGTCGGCAGATACTCGCCACGTGTTCGTCACTAGCACCTTGTCTCCGTAGCACAGATGTCTCCTACATTGCTGCCTCTATCACGTCCACTCTGCCGCTATTGACAGCATGCTTTGTACATAGCCGGCCACGGGTATTGACTCAGCTTCCTGTCCTTTGTCGTGTCCCACAGAGTACATTGATTGCGCTCAAGGCAAGATGAATTGTTCCACCTATCCCCTCTTTGCCTCTCGAGCATCCGCCCTGCTCGACCCCGTTCACTCTGATATCATGGGCCCCCTCCCGACAGAGTCAGTCAGCGAGCACGGTCGTTATGTCCTGACCCTTACGGACGACTACTCTTGCTATCGTTGGGTCTTCTGCCTCCGGCAGAAGAGCAACGTCGCTCCCACCATTCGGGACTGGCTCGTCCACGCTGAACGCGAGTTTGGTCAGCCTCTCCGCCACTTCCGTTTTGATCGCGAGGTCGAGTTTCTAGGGGAGACCACACTCTTCCTCGCCTCCCGTGGTGTCCATCATGAGACGTCGGCGCCTTACACCCCAACCAAGAACGGCGTCTCTGAGCAATGGAACCGCACCATGGCCGACGCCATCCGCACCATGCGAGTGGAATCTGGCATCTCTGACAGCTTCTACTTCGAGGCCATGACCTACATGATGTGGGTCAGGAACCGGATTCCCTACAGACCCATTCCTCGTCAGTCCATCCCATACCAGCACTGGTGTGGAGAACACGCCGAGCTGCATCCGGCTCGTGTCTGGGGTTGCGTAGCCATCGTGTGGTTGTGTGCCTCGCACCAGGGTGGCAAGCTCGAGCCTTGCGGTCGTCTGTGCACCTTCCTTGGCGTCTCACGTCAGTCGAAGGCATGGCATTTTTGGGATCCCACCCGACACTGCATCGTCGAGTCTCACGATGCCCTCTTCATTGAGGAACTTTTTCCCAGCGACCTCGTTTGCTCCGGCGAGTCGATGTTCCTCCCGTCGTGTGGGAGAGAGGTGGGTCCGTCCTCCGTCCAACCGCGTCGGGGCGTTCCATCGTCTGCGGCCGCGGGTCCACCTTTGTTGGCTGCCCCATCTGTGTCCGACAATCCCTCAGAACCGGCCACCCCGTCCGTGTCTGCCAGTCCCTCAGGGCCTACTGCCCCGTCCGTATCCGCAAGCCCCTCAGGGTGGGCTGCCCCGTCCGTGTCTGTCAGCCCCTCGAAGCCGGCAGCCCCATCCGTGTCTGCCAGCTCCTCAGGGCCAGCTACCCCGCCCGTGTCCACTAGCCCCTCAGGGCCGGCTGCCCTGCCCATGTCTGCTAGCCCCTCAGGGCCGGCTGTCCTGTCTATGTCTGCCAGCCCCTCAGGGCCGGCTGCCCCATCCTTGTCTGACGGCCCCTCAGGGCCGGATGCCCCATCCGTGTCCGCCGACCCCTCAGGGGCGACTGCCTCGTTCGTCTTTTCCAGCCCCTTAGGGCCGATAGCCACGTCCGTTTCTGCCAGCCTCCAGGGCCAGCTGCCCCGCCCGCGTCCGACAGCTCTTCAGGCTCGACCATCCCATCTTTGTCTTTCAGCCCCTCAGGGCCAGCTGCCTGTCCGTGTCTGCCGACCCCTAAGGGTCGACTGCCCCGTCCGTATCGGTGCGATACACACATGGTCCGGGCAAGAGCCTCAGACCCAGGCCGACAGTTGGCACTCTGGCTACCTTTGCACGTCCTCTCACCCCATGACCCCCTCTCATTCCACGAGGATCCTAACCTCATGTCAGATCCACTCCAACGGTGGTGAGTGGGGACCCCGGCACCAAGGCACTCGGCTTGGCCACACTGTCAGTCATCGCCGATCTACATCCAAGGTCAGCTCTGGGCTTTGCCCTGCTCTGTCAAGAACACCGGTATGCCATTGCGACCACGCTCACACGGATGCCACCAGGGGCACAGGATGCGCACGCCCTCACTGTGCGCTCCACTGAGCGAATAGAGGACCTAGCCACCCTCCGTGAGGCTCGGGCGTCTCCGGAGGCCGCTCACTGGGAAAGTGCATGTGCCGACGAGCTAGCCGCCATTCGGCAACATCACGTTTATGAGCTCATCGACCTTCCCCCGGGTTGCAGGGCCATCGACGCCAAGTGGGTTCTTTGGCGAAAGTGGAAGCCAGACGGGTCTCTAGACAAGGACAAGGCCCGTCTCACGGCCTAGGGGTTTGCTCAGGTCCCTGGGATAGACTATGACCAGATCTTTGCCCTGGTCAGTTGGTTCTCCACCAGTTGGGCGTTGTTCAGCCTGGTCGCCCAGCATGGGTGGGAACTGCATCAGATGGATCTGAGCGACGCCTTTCTCCATGGCTCACTGGAGGGCGAGGAGCTTTACATGATGTAACCTCAAGACTTTGATGATGGCTTTGGCAAGGTTTGGAAGCTTCGGAAGGCCCTCTATGGCTTGAAGCAGTTACCGCATTGCTGGAACCAAGAGATCAGTCATTCTCTTCTTAGCAACGGCCTCCTTTGTTGCTCTGCTGACCCCGGGCTCTTCATCAGCCCACGAGGTCAGACTGTCGTCGCATTCTTGGTCTATGTCGACAACATGCTCATCGCATCAACGGATGCATCTGCCATTCAGCGAGTCAAGGACCTACTGCACGCTGCTTACCAGATGAAGGACCTCAGGCCATTGCAAGTCTTTCTGGGCATGGAGCTTGAGTATGATCGCTCCGCGGGCATACTGCATGTCCATCAAGTCGCCTACGTCCATACCCTGTCCGGGCGTTTCGCTGAGGACTTGCCACTTGTGCCGAGAGCATCCTCATCCATGTTGCCTGACGGTCAGGCCATGCTCAAGAGTTCAGATCCACCTATGGTGGAGGAGCCAGTAGACATGACCGCGTACTTGCGCATCATTGGGTCATTCATGTTCCTGGCAACGGCGACGCGCACAAACATCGCGTTCGCTGTCAACCTCCAGGCTCAGTTTTCTCAAGATCAGCGTCACCTTCACTTTGAGGCCACGATCCGAGGACTACGCTATGTTGTCTCGACTCCACGGTGAGGACTCATGTTCCGTCGACAGCCATCTGTTATCGTAGTGGGCTACACCGATAGTGACTGGGCCGCCCGTCCGGACGATAAGAGCCGCACTAGCTAGATCTTTCTGATTGGTGGCACGGAAGTGTCCTGACACAACGGCAAGCAGGGGTGCATTGCACGTAGCATTGCTGAGGCTGAGTACGTAGCCCTTGGTTCAGGCGCATGTGAGAGAGTGTGGCTGCGTCGCCTGTTGTCTGAGTTACGTCAGTCCGTCGTATCCATCACGTTGCATCGTGACAATGAGAGTGCCATGGCCATCGCCGACAATGACGGCGTGCATCACACACGCACAAAGCACATCAATGTTGAGTATCACTATGTGCGTTTGTTGTTGCATGACGGCAGCATCAGCATTGTGTGGATTAAGACAGCACAAAATTTAGCTGATTTCTTGACCAAGGCACTGAAGCACGACTCATTCAAGAACGCTGTGAGTTTTGTCGGCGTACGTCTGTGAGTTGCACTCGTTGTCCTGGCCTGCGTCTCTATGTGCCTCGGGGGAGTCTGTCTATTGATGTAACGTTGCCCGTCCATGTGCACTACGACTGTGAGTCATGGGGTAGTGTTGGTTTCTGCTCATCTCTCATTGTGCTCTGTTGTGTCTTCTTGGCTTGTGTACATCGGTGTACAGATGACTGACGGCAAGACTTGACGCTTCTTGAGTGTCGCCCGATGGAGCCAACGCACGCTGAGGCCTACACGCAGTTCACTATAGCCTCCTCCCTCCGTCAACGTGCTTAGCTCCATCGGCAGGCCTCCTTGGCGGTCGAGCCGCTGGCGGTCACTGCCACCGCAAAGGCTGACTGCATGCGTGCAACGCTGGATCTGACTATGCCATTGCGTCTATAGCGTCATGCTCTGCCTAGGTTCCATGTTTCATGCTGCATGGCACTGTTTGGCACAATGGACCATCATAGGCATTGCCTGGGTTCGGGCAGCCATAACTCTTTGCTACTATTTTTCCACTTTTTTCTGACCACACGACTGCGTTTGCAGTGTCGGTATTATGGTATGGTCCGGTTTTCAGGCAAATGGACGACGCACGAGTTTTGGGCTGTCGGCCGTCTGGCAGGGCTCACAGAGAAAACCCTGCCTACCAGAAAATAGGTCTCGGACTATTTATTGATTGGCTGGTTAGCTGAGTAACAAACTGTACATAGCGGGGGGGGACTAGAACTTGGAGGAGTCTCCCATTGTTGTTCATTCTTTACTCCCCATCAGTTTCTTCCAGTTTTCAGCTGCTTTCTGGCGCTAACACTGGCGCGCACATTTCTGAGTAACAAACATAGAGCATCCAGACTTAGACTCTAGAGCAATGGACTGAGGGGGCAGCAGATTAAGCAACGAGCGTGGAAGCCCGCATGTTGCATTAACAATGTTGCTGCCCCAACCTGCTGCCTCGCATTTCCAACGCGGTGGACTATCTGTGTAATGATAGAAATGTCCACTCATAAAGATTAGGGACTCTTGTACATCTGGTACATAACACTTCCCCCCCTTTTAGCTGCGACGTCACGGCGCAAGTATAGATGTGGCCCAGTAATGGCGGTAGTACCCGTCAATCAGATGATCAACGTCGCGCAAGTTGTCATAGAATTCCCAGTTGATGTGCGTCGCGAGCCGTGCCACTAAACAAGATATTTCGTCCTCTTGCCACGTTGTTGATGGCTGAGGATGTCCACAATGAAGTACTTGGTGTCCTCATCCACTTGTACAGGAGGAGGGGGGGCACATCCCTGCAGGGGAAGTTCTCAAAGTGGTCCCGGTAGTGCTTAATTCTACTCATACGGAACACCGGATGAACTTGCATAGTGTTGGGGAGTTTGTGTCGCGCACCCACAGTGTTTTGCATGCGCTCGATCTAAAACAGTCCCAACCATCGAGGTTTGAGCTCCGAACACTCGGCTCCGCAAAGTTTCATGTTTGCCCATCTGAGGCGAACTTTGTTGCGAGCGGTGAATACGTCGTCATTGCCATGTCAGTCGGCTGCTTGCTTCATCGCACTTTGTCTTTGCGAGCGTCTGTCGTGTTTCATCCCTGATGATAGAGAATTTGCGGCACTGGATGTCAACCGCGGGAATTTAGCTTTGGCAATGAAGCCGGGCTGGTTTGGCGGGAAATTTGCCATACACCACTTCAAATAGAATTTTACCCGTTGCGGTGGGTGTCGCCGAGTTGTATGCGAGTTTGGCGGTTGGCAATTTGGCTGTCCAATCCGTTCTGTGTGGCTTGCATAATGTCAGGAGAAGTTGTTCGAGCGTCTGGTTGGTCCGCTTGGTTTACTCATCAGATTGAGGGTGAAACACGATAAAAAGTTTGATCTTGTTGCCATAACGTGTCATGAGTTCACGCCAGAAACGGCTGGTGTATTGAAAGTCCATATCGCTTTTGATGGTTCTCGGCACATCGTGTAGCCGTACGATGTTGTTTAGAAACAGTCGTGTTGTTCTCTTGGCGGTGACGGTGGTCGTTGTCGAAATAAAGTGGGACGTTTTGGAAAACCCGTTGACAACCACGAGGATTGCGTCATTCCCCTCGGGTATCACCAGTAATTGAGTGACAAAGTCCATGGAGATGTCGGTCCATGGTTCCGTCGGAATGGGGAGCGGCTGCAAAAGTCCGGGTGGCCGCGTGTGACCGGATTTCTGTAGCTGACATGTGTCACATGATTTGCAGAAGGTGGCCACGTCGGTTTACATCTTGTCCAACCAGTAATGCTTCGCCATCTTCTTCAGCGTCTTCTCTTTTCCGAAATGTCCATCTGGACCGGTGTCGTGGCAGTCTTCGAGCAACATGCGATGGAGTTTCACATTTGGAGGTACAAGTGAATCGTCGTCGCCAATAGGATGCGTCGTGCCAGAATTTGGACTTGTCATATCCGCCATGCGTGTTGTAGCCAAATGTGAATAACATTTTGAGATATGCATTTTTCTCTGCATACAACGAGGAGCTCGTGCGTGGCTCATACATCTCGAGCCAATGGAAGAAGAGAAAGTGGCAGCAGCTGACTCATCATCTGGCTCATCAGCCTCATCGGCATCGACAAAGTTTGTGATGGTACTTGAAGATTTTGCACTATTCATCCAAGAGTTTGCGAACGTCTTCCTCAACGAATTCCCGAGAACCTTACCTCCTGAACAACACATTGACCACTGCATTGAATTGAAGCCGGGCAACAGACCTACAGTTCGAGGTGCCTATCGGATGAGCGATCACAAGCTGACCGAGCTGAAAAAGCAACTTGACGAGATGCTCGGTCGAGGGTTCATCCATCCATCCACATCACCATACGTCACACCATTACTGTTTCTAAATAAGAAAACTGGCGAGATGCGGATGTGCATGGACTATCAGGCATTGAACGACGCTACCATCAAGAACCGCTACCCTCTTCCCCGAGCTGACGAGCTTTTTGACCAACTCCTAGGTGCTCAAATTTTCAGCAAAATCGACTTGTGCAACGATTATTACCAGATGAGGTGCCATACGTGTGGCAAACGCCGACATCAAGAAGACAGCATTCCAAATTCGCTACGAGCATTTCGAGTTCACGGTAATGCCGTTAAGACCAACGAATGCCCCGGCGACGTTTATGACGGCCATGGACAACATCTTCCGCCCATATCTTGATGATGCTGTCGTGGTATACCTCAACGAAATTCTGGTGTACAGTCGCACCCGGAGGAGCACGATGGAAATCTTTGAAAAGTCTTCGAAGTTTTACTAAGACAAAAATATTTTAGAAACCTCTCAAAATGTGACTTTGCTCGTCGTTCGATCGAGTTTTTGGGCCACGTCATCAACGGTGGGATGATCATCATGGATCCAAAAAAGTGGCAGGAGTCACTGATTGGCCAACGTTGACAAACACTCGAGAAATTCAAGTTTTCCTCGACTTCTGCAATTACTACCGGCGATTTGTAGGGGATTGAGTTCGGGTGTCAACGTCTCTTTCCGACCTCACTTGAAAAGAAAACGAGTGACGGTTGGGAGACATCGAACAAGAAGCGTTCACCACTTAGCGGAATGCTCTCACCTCGGTGCCATCCCTACGATTAGCGGATCCAACGGTTGACTGCGTCATGGCTACAGATGTGTCAGAACGAGCCATTGGCACAATCCTCCTTCAAGACCACGGCAACGGCAAGCAACCGGTTTCCTACATGTATTAAAGACTGCCGGGACCGGAACTCAACTACGTCGTACACGAGGAATAAATGTTGGTGGTCGTGCACGTATTTAAAACGTTGCGGTGTTACCTGGAGTGCCACCGATGCATCGTGCGCACCAACCACCATGCGTTGAAATATTTGAAGATGCAGCCAAACCTCAGTCGATGTCAAACCCGATGGATGGAGTTCCTCGAATCCGGATTCGACTACGATATCGAGTATAGGCCAGGCGAAATCAATCCGGCAGACGCACTCAACCGTCGACCAGATTTTATGGTTGAGATGGCAACGCTATAGCTATAGCGAGACCCTTATCTTGAGTGGCTGTTCGCACGAGAGTACGACCAGCGTGGCGGATATGACAAAGCGAAATTCTGGTAGGACGCACCCTATTGGCGAGGGCGCTTCACTTGCCAAGTGGTCATCCTCCCGAACGACGAACTTTGCCGTATGCTGCTCGAAGAATGCCAAGACACACGACCAGGTGGACACTTCGGAGAGGAAAAGCATTGAAGAAGCTGGCGAAAGATTACTGGTGGGACAAGATGCAATCCGACGAGGCCAACTCTACAAAACCTGTGACACATGTCAGTGACAAAAATCCCGTCGCACACGGCCACCCGGAATTTTGCGACTGCTCCCTATTCCGACGGAACAGTGGGTTGACATCTTCATGGACTTCGTCACTAGATTACCGGTCACACCCAAAGGATATGACACAACCCTCATGGTCGTTGACAGGTCTTCCAAAATCTTCCACTTCATTCCGACAAAGACCACCGTCATCGCCGAGGGAACATCATGGTTGTTTCTAAACAACATCATACGGGTACATGGCATATCGAGAACCATCACGATCGACAGAGATGGTTCACTTACCTGCCTGATGACTCGCTAAGACCGCAAGATTCAACTTTCAAAGACGTTTCATCCTCAAATTGATGGTCAAACCGAGCGGACCAATCAGACAATCGAACAACTTCTGTGGACACTATGCGAACCTCACGGGACGGATTGGGGACAAAAACTCCCGACCGCCAAAATCGCATACAATTTGGCAGTTTCCACTACAATGGGTAAAACTCCGTTTGAAGTAGTGTATGGAAAACTTCCCACCACACCAGCCGGACTACAAAGTCACAGTAACATTCTCGTAGTCGACGTTCAAAACCAAGATTTCACCACCATGTGGGAGGAAACACGGCAGACACTCGCGAAGACACAAACACCGATGAAGCAAGTAGCTGACCTACATCGCAGCGACATCGTGTTCGCCGCTGACGACAAAGTCTTTCTCAGCTCAATGAACATCATATTCTGTGGAGCCGACTCTTCGATTCTCAAACCCCGGTGGTTGGGACCGTTTGAGATCGAGCGCATGCAAACCCCTGCGGTTGCGTGATTCAAACTCCCTGACACTATGCAAGTTCATCCGGTGTTCCATATCTGCAGACTTGGGCACTATCGAGACCCCAGAGATAACTTCCCCGGTAGGGATGTCCCTCCCCTTCCTCGCGTTCAATTGGACAACAACATTGAGTACGTCATCAAGGACAACATCGGCCATCAACGACGAGGCAAAATGACAGAATATATCATCCATTGGCAAGGCTACGATGCCGCGCATAACAGATGGGAACCTTACAACAACCTCCGAGACATCGATCACCTCTTTGATGGCTAAGATATATATTTACCGTCGTCTCCAGGCCACATTTGTACGTGCACCGGGACGTCGCGGCTTAAATGAGGGGAAGTGTTACGTACCAGATGTCCTCGAGTCCCTAATATTTCCAAGTGGGCATTTCCGTTATCACACAAGCAGCCCATCGCGTCGTGAGACCGCGATACTGCCCCCGCCTCTGACGGTCGAGGGCAAACTGGCCAATTGCCACAACCTACAGTGAATCTTCTTGAACCGTCCAACAACTTCGACCACCCTCGCGAATCCACGGCACAAGTATCTTGACATTTCGGTCGACTTCTTGACGCAGCGAGACGAATCTGGATTTATAAAGATGCATCTCGCATCTTCACTGTCAATTCTCGAAGCCCCCGGATTTCTCGACGGAAATTCTTGAATCCAACCACTCACGAAGTGAATCTGCATGCATCGCCCGACAATCGACCTAAAGAACCCGATTATGCCTCATTCGTAACTCGACACTTGTATATATATGTTCGATCACTTCGACGCTTTTCATCAAAGTACACTTACCGCTAATTATAAATTTCTCAAATTGATTATAAATCGTTTTCTTTCTCGAAAATTCCACCTGTTCACCATCTACGCTTCATTTGGCATAACATGTACCCTCACCTTGTGTCTTGGTATCTGGTCAGGACGTGGTCTCGTACAAGTTTGCCCGTCGAAAACATACTCGTCGACGTCGCTGCTCATGTTCCTGCGAAAACCGTTTGCGTGGCGCTCGTCGGATTTACCGGTAGCGTCTCTTTGAAGCTTCTGTCGCCCTCCCAAGTGGCGGCATTTCCCGCGTGGGCCCACCAGAACCGCCGGTCGCCGTTGGCGCGAGAGGGGAGCAAGCAGTGTCTTGGAGGGTGGAGTACGCACTCGCGTCACTCTTGAGGGAGCTCCCAACAGTCCCCATGGACGGAGGGCCGACTGACTGCTGGCGTGAGGAGGCCTGGTGGGGCGATGGCGTGGCTGACTGTCCCCCGTGACCCCACGCCTGGCCTCACCTGCCGCGGTCAATCTCGGCCGATCGAGCTGGCGGGCAGTCTTGCGGTCTAAACTCCGCCAAACCCCGTTCTTTTCTCTTCTTTTCGCTTATCTCGCTCCTCTCACATTTCTTGATCTTCTCACTTTTCTCATTTTTCTACGTCGTCTTGTGGGAGCCGCCAAGCTCTGGAAGCTCTCTCCGACCTGCCACCTGTAGCCTCGGCCTTTGACGCAGGACTCGGCGAGAGGAGGCAGGCGGTCTGGTGCTGCTACCGTTACTTCAGCAGGCCGTTCTGCCTTCTTTGTTTCTGTGCCATTCGGGGGCCCATTGGCACCGTTGCTGCTGCTGTGGCTACAAGAGACCCAGGAGGTAGCGGCGTTTGAGTCAAAGGCATAAGTGCCGTGGACGTCACCACGTCACTAGCGGCGAATGGGTGCCAGCACCTTCGGGAGGGCGGAAAGCCTCCGTCTTGGCTGTTAGCCAAGAGTCCCCAGTGGACTGATCGCTCTCGGCCACGCAACGAGGGCCGAATCCTGTTTTTTCTTCCCTCGTCTTTGGCCTTTTCATCACAGATGTGCGAGGGCCCATTGGCCTGTCCGCTCTGCGTGCCTTTCAACCTTTGAGGGGTGGTGACTAGGGCCTTTTCCCTCCGCAGGATGGTGGGGATGCTTCGGGTGCAGTGCAGTTCAGTGCGGTTGTGGGAAGGTCAGCGCCCGTGAAGCATGCGTTTTGGGGGTCCTTGTTTGTATCGCAGCACCCTGCTCCTGCACCCACTCGTCTCCCTCCCATCCCCACCTCTCGCCTCCCTCCCATCCCCACCTCTTGCCTCCCTCCCATTCCCACCACCGCTCGCTTTCCACCCACCCTGTCCCTGCTGCAGAGGCTCTGACTGCTTTTGCCTGCCGCCTTTGACATGCGCGGACATGTTTATGGGAAGGCACCGGTCCGCGATGTGGTGCATGGGCGTGCAGGCTTCATGCCCTTGCCCAAATCTCCGGGTCAGAGCTTCTGTCCCTGCGCACCTTTCGTGGACACTGCTCTCCTGCCACACGCTTGCGCAGTGTCAGAAGCACGTGGTGGCGGAGGCTCACAGTCCCTGCGTTTCTGCCGCCCTCCTGCGGCCGCCAGCAGCAGCGCTGTGTGTTGGAGAGCATTGCACGGCGGAGGGTGCTTGGATGGGCAGAGGGTCAGCCAGAGTGTCTGGGCTCACCTCCACGTGGGGCCAGCGAGGGTAGGGGTGAGGCGGGAAGGGGAGGGGAGGTGCAGAGAGGTGGTGCGGTCGCACGTCCGCTGCCATGAGACTTTCCTCAGGCAAGGACGAGGGACTGCAGCGACGGCTGCCACCAGACCTGCTGGTCTAGCCTTGCATGCTGCTCCTGCAGTGCCGGAGTTGCAGCACAGACCGGCAGTCATGGCGGCGACAGCAACGGCGACGACGGCGACTGGGGCGGTGCAGCAGCCACAAAGGCGGTCGCATCTGTCCAGCGTCTGGCTGCACCCCCATCCCTACCACCGTCCGCGGCCGCGGTTGGCTTTGAGGTGCCCGGGGCTCCCCTCGGCAGAGTATCCAGGAATTGTATGCCGTGCACAGCAACGTGCCGACCAGCAGTCACTTTCACCGGCCACGCACAGCCAACAGCCCGTGAGGGAGAGTCCAGAGAGCGCAGGGTCTGCTGTGCAACCTGCAAGAGAAGAGCAGGTGAAGAAGAAGAGTGCGGCCCCATGGGTTCCCCCCAGCCTGCCCCCGCCAAAGAGCACGCAGAGAGTGCGGCGACGGGCGCAAAGCTCGTCGAGATCGTTGCCCAAAAGCCCTTCGTCTACAGTGGTGCCCGAAAGGAGGTGGGGGAGGCAAGACGTGTCCGCCACGGCCGCGACAAACTCAAAATCGACAATGCCCACGCTTCAAGCAAACATCTATCTTTTTGACCCAGGTCCGCATTTGCAATCGGTTTGAAGTAGTGTTATTCAGCGCATAGCTTTCACAGTGTCATTCCTCTGTTTTGTAAATAGTTGTGTTGTTTCGTTTCTTTCGTTGTTTGTTGTTTTGTTTCACTCATCCTCGTCTTCCTTTTCCTTGTCCTTGTCCAGGACGAGGACAAGGAAAAGGACGAGCCGTCATCTTCGTCCTCCTTGTCCTCCTCGTCCGCGTCCTCGTCCTAATTTTCCTCCTCGTTGTTGTCGGCATCGCCGTCGTCATCCTCGTTGTCGTCGTTCTCCTCGTCCCTGTCCTCGTCCTCGTCCTCGTCCTCATCCTCGTACTCGTCCTCCTCCTCCTCCTCCTTGTCCTCATTGTCCGTTGTTCTTGTTCATGTCCTCGCTCTCGTCCATGTCCTAGTCCTTCTCCACCTCTTCCTCCTCGTCCTTGTCCTCCTCGTCGTCCACCTCCTCCTTATCCTCCTCGTCTTCGTCCTCATCGTTGTTGTCATCGTCGTCGTCGTTGTCGTCGTCGTCGTCCTCCTCCTCCTCGTCTTCCGCGTCCTCCTCGTTCTCGTCGTTGTCGTCGTCGTCGTCGTCGTCGTCGTCGTTGTCGTCCTCCTCGTCCTCGTCCTCTCGTCCTCTTCCTCCTCCTCCCCTCCTCATTGTCCTCATCCTTGTCCACGTCCTCGTCCTCATTTTCCTCCTCGTTGTCGCCGTCATCGGCATCGCCGTCGTCATCGCCATCGTCGTTGTCGTCGTTCTCCTCGTCCTTGACCTGGGACTCATCCTCCTCCTTGTCCTCATCCTCCTCGTTCTTGTTCATGTCCTTGCTCTCGTCCGTGTCCTAGTCCTCCTCCACCTCTTCCTCCTCGTCGTCCTCCTCCTTGTTATCTTCCTCGTCCTCGTCCTCATTGTCGTTGTCATCGTCGTCGTCGTCATCGTCATCGTCGTCGTCATCGTCGTGGTCGTCGTTGTCATCGTTGTCATCGTCGTCATCATCGTCGTCGTCGTCGTCGTCGTCGTCGTTGTCGTCCTCCTCCTCCTCGTCTTCCGTTTCGTCCTCGTCCTCGTTGCCGTCGTCGTTGTCGTCGTCGTCATCGTCTTTGTCTCCGTCGTCTTCGCCGTCGTCCTCCTCCTCCTCGTTATTGTCCTCCTCGTCCTCTTCAACCTCTTCCCCTCCTCATCGTCCTCATCCTTGTCCGCGTCCTCGTCCTCTTTTTCTCCTCGTTGCCATCGTCGGCGT
>SZWC01021229.1:0-17711 GCA_023375785.1 Penium margaritaceum | reverse complement strand
TCTCTCTCTCTCCCTCTCTCTCTCTCTCTCTCTCTCTCTCTCTCTCTCTCTCTCTCTCTCTCTCTCTCTCTCTCTTTCTCCCTCTCGCCCCCTCCCTCCCTCCCTCCTTTCCTTCCCTCCCTGCTAGACAGAATACGTGTAAGCAGGTGCTAGGCACTGGGGCAGAAATCAACTGCAAGGGTCTGGCTAGCACGACACATCAACGCATCTGGCTGCAAGCAAATGTGTAGTGAGAGCTAACAAGTGAGGTCTAGGCAACCTAAATGGTGTCTGAGGCCTAGTGGGCGCACACACACGAGGCGCACACGGGCGCACAATTTCTAATAGGACAAAACAGTGGCAGAAACACAGTCTAGGGCATAACTCCCTGTAGACATGTCAGAACAACAAGCCGCTTAAACCAGAACAGCCGCGTCGACAAGAGCTACGTCCTGGTAGGCTGCACGCTCAAGGGATGTCCCACAGCATGAATATAACTAAGAAGATGTCTTCTGGGCGCCCATCCGGCCGCCAGTCTTCTGCCACCATGTCAGGGATCTGCACGTGAATGGACATGAGCCGAGGGATCATCGTAAGCCGTGAACGACACACACAATGACACTCCCCCATGACCGGAGGGCGATACACGTCCATGCACATGTAGACACTAACGCTGTACAAGGCAAGATACACACGAAGGTTGCAGGCAACAGGCACAGCACATGCAAGATGGCACATGAGGGGTCAACCTGCAACGGGAACGGGGCAGAGTCCCACGGAGCGAGTGGCCACATGAAACTTCGAACGACCCAGAAACTTGGTCAGAAAGTCAGCGCGTGGATGACTCGGATCTCACCACGATCAACCAGGTCACGCACAAAATGATGCTCTTGGTCGTTCACGCAGCAGACGGACAAGCCAGACGCACTCAGCTGCTGTGGCGCCCAGAGCGACATACTCTGCCTCCGCAGTGCTGCGTGCAATGCAGCCTTGCTTCCCACTGCGCCAGGATACGTCAGTGCCCCCAATGAGGAAGACATAGCCGGTGCGGCTCTTGCAATCTGGACTCCATGCCCAGTCACTGTCTGTGTACCCGTCGAGCACGACGGACACTTGTTCGTGGAAGCACAGACCGAACCGTGTGGTGGACATGACGTAACGCACACACTGGACGGCTGCCTCCAGTGTTCGCTGGCGTGGACCCTGCGAAAACTGGACGAGCAGGTTTACAGTGAAGGCAATGTTGGGTCGTGTCGTGGTGGCCAAGTACATGAGCGAGCCGATGACTCGCAGGTACAGGGTCATGTCGATTGGCTCCCCAAGGTCAGCTGTGTCGTCCACCTTCAGGGCGGCCTGCCCTTCAGGGGTCATGGGCGTGGAGGCAGTGCGGACGGTAGTGAGGAGATCAGCGAAGCGTTCCCCCACAGCCTCTGTGTAATGTGCCTGATGAACAGGGAGCGTGCGGCGGACACGATCGCACACGATCTCCATCCCCAGAAAGACAGAGGCATCGCCAAGGTCCTTCATCTTGTAGGCCGAGGAGAGAACGGCCTTGGCGACGTTCACTGCTTCTAGGTCGGGCGAGGCGATCAGAAGATCGTCCACATAGACGAGGATGGCAGCGAGCGACGTAGGGGACTGTGAGAGGAACAGGGATGGATCAGCGTCACTCTAAACGTACCAGACGCGTCTTAGCGTGCTGGTGATCTCCTGGTTCCAGCAGCGAGGCGACTGCTTCAGGCCGTACAAGGCCTTCCGTAGCCGGAACACGCGACCGGTGCCATCCTCAAAGCCGGGTGGCTGGAGCATGTAGATCTCCTCCTCAAGGTCCTCGTTCAAAAACACGTTGTTGACATCCATCTAGTGAAGCTCCCAGTCGTGCCGAGCCACCTGGCTCAACAGCGTCAGCGTCGTCGTCATCCGGCCAATAGGAGCAAAGGTTTCGGTGTGGTCCACACCAGGGACCTGGGAGAAGCCCTTTGCCGTCAGGCGGGCTTTGTAGCGCTCCACCGTGTTGTCTGGTTTGAGCTTCTTGCGGAGAACCCACTTGGCCTTAATGGCCTTGCGGTTCTTTGGCAAGTCCACCAACTCGAAGGCGCCGTGCTCACGGATGGCGTCGAGCTTAGCCTGGCAGGCAGCTTGCCACTATTCAACGTCAAGAGCTTACTGGGCCTCAAGCAGAGTGGTGGGATCGGGAGACGACGGTGCTGCACTGCGCGTCGCTGGGACATACGCCGCAAAGGGAAATTCTATCATGACCATGGACTCAGCAGCGTCACGGGCGAGATCGCGCTCGTGGGCAAGCAGTGCCATGCCCGTGGCGCAGCCAAGGTGAACCTCTGTGAGGCTGCGAGCACTCAGGTTGATGGCCTTCGTGCCTGGGTCACCACTGACAATGTTGCACGTGGGACGAGGTCGGAGCCGCCTGCCTGCATCACGACTGGCGACCAGCGAGGCAGGACAAGGGGCCAGGCGCCTGCCCTGGAGACTGTTGTCAACAGTCGGAGTAGGGCGGAGGCGCCCACCGGGTGCCCGCATGCAGGGGTCAGACGGGACAGGAGCAGGGGCCTCCATCGACTCAGATGTAGGAGTGGACTGCATGGCAGACGCGTCAGTGGAGGGTGGTGCGGCGGCACCGGTTGGGACCAGCTCCGTGCCAGACGCGGACGCGTGAGCGGCCGCGGACAGTGACGGCTCAGAGCCAGACGCGGACGCGGACGCAGGAGCGGGTAGGGCCGGCGACAGGGACATCTCTGAGTCAGATGCAGACGCAGATGCAGGATCGGGCCAGGCCGGGGACAGGGATGGCTCAAAGCCAGACGCGGATGCAGACGCCGACGCAGACTCAAGTGCAGGCTCAGACGCAGACTCAAGTGCAGGCTCAGACGTAGAGGCAGTGGCGGTAGTACAAGCAGCAGATGGGGACAACCGCTGGGGTGTCGGCGACGGAGTGACCACACTGGCCGGGGGTACTGAGCCAACCGCGACAGGGACCTCCCCCTCACGACGAGCCTCGGCACACCCAGGGGCATGGGCAGCGCGGAGAGCGTGGATGCAAGCAAGGTCATGGTAGGTGAGATGTTCAACGAAGAGAGCGTCACGTGACTCCACGATGCGGCGCCGCTCAGGGTCCCAGAATCGCCAGGCCTTCAACCGCAGGGCCACGGCGACGAAGGCGCACATGCGGCCCCGCGGAGAGAGCTTGCTCCCTTGCTGCTCCGGTGTGAACCAAACGTAGGCAAGGGAGCCCCAGACACGAGCCAGGCGGAGATCGGCACGATGGCCGTACCAGAGCTCGTAGGGTGTGCGGTGGCCTGGGAGGGGGCCGTGAGGAATGTGGTTCCAAACCCAAGTCATGTACGCCATGCCCTCAAAGGCAAAGGCCTCAGGCATGGCGCTATTGGCGCGCATGGTGCGGACCGCATCCGCCATGGTGCGGTTCCAGCGCTCTGAGACACCGTTCTTCTGGGGAGTGGCGGGAGCAGAGAGGTTGTGGAAAACACCCTGCTCAGTGAAGTGGCGCGCCATGTTGCCAAGGAACTCGCCACCGCGGTCAGAGAGAAACGTCTTAAGCGCGTGGCCAGCCTGGCGTTCAGCCATGACCAACCAGACGCGGACAGCGATGGCAACGTTGCTCTTCTAACGCAGACTGCAAACCCAGCGCATGCGCATGAAGTCGTCACTCAGCGTCACGACGTAGTGACCGCGATCCTCCTGAAACTCGACAAGGAGCGGGCCCATGAGGTCAGAGCGAAGAGCTCCAGGGGTCGACGAGCCCTGGAGACTGACTCAGGGTAGGTGGAACGGTGCAATTTGCCTTCAGCATAAGACAAGCAGTTGGTCGTGGGCGGCGCCTCGAAGGACGCCGCATCAAGACCGAGGGCAGGCTGAGTGTGGATCAGCCTGTCGATAGCCCCTAGGTGCACATAACAGAGGCATCGATGCAGGAGGCGGTGGTCCTTAGGGGACAGAGTACCAGCGACGAAGACGCGCGTAGTGGGAGGAGGCAAGGGGGACACACATGCAGGCAACCCAGAGATGTGGTAGATCATCGACGACCGTCTCACTGAGGACGGTCTCCTGGGTGCCGCGCACAGAGATGCGAGCATCGGCAGCTGTATGCGTGACACCAAGGCCCATCTTGGTTCAAGCTCGGATAGACAGCAGGCTGAATTCAAGATCAGGGACAAAGAGGATGTCGGAGATGTATACGGGACCAGCTGGTCCGGTGAACTGTATAACCCCAACACCCTGGACAGGGACCACATGGCCAGTTGTAGTGCGGACAGAGCGAACAGCACCAACGGGATGCAAGACGATGAAGGCATCACGACGAAACGTCATGTGATGGGTGGCACCAGAGTCAATGACCCAAGTGGCATCTGTGGCGTGCGTAAAAGGGGCAACATGGCACTCAGCGACGGTACAAGGCGTGGTAGCGGGGCGCTCGGCGGGCGACGCGGCAAGGCCAACGACGGAGCGTACATGGGACGCATGCAACCAAGACACATCATCAGGTCCGTCACGCTCACCCAACTGTACAAGGAGACCACCACAGGCATCATCACGCAACAGGACAGACAGGCCACAAGCTGTAGGACCCCCTGGCTCTGTCAACTCACTCGCACCTCCCAGAGATGAGCGCAAGGCAAGAAGCTGGTGCAGCTCGGCGATCGTTCTGTCCTGATTGGCGAGCGCCTGGTCGCGAGAGTCGGCGGGAGTGGTCACTGCGGCAGCGGACTGCTCCAGGGCAGCTGCGGTCGTGGCAGTCCTGGCGACCGAGCGGGCTGTCGCGCCGGACGTTTGGCGCAGACGTGCCTCGTGCGCCTGCTGCAACCCTTGTGTGACTTTGGCCTAGTCCAGTGGGTGGCCCGTCAGGCGAGTACAGTCGGGGTAGCGGTGATCACCATCGCAGTTGAAGCACACGAGCAGACGACTCCCAGTGCTCCCTGGGCAGCTGCTGCTACCGCTGCTGCCGCTACTGCCGCCGCCACTATTGCAGCTGACGCTGCTCGTGCTGGCGCCGCTGCTAGTCGCACTATTGTTGTTGTCACTGGAAGAAAATCTGCGGCCCTTATTCCTCTGAGCTGGTACCGCTGTCGCTGTAGGCGTTAGGGAGGAAGACGCGGTGGCAACTGTAGCTGAAGCGGAGCTGCGACGGATGCGGTTTGCTGTGTCCATGCCGGAGACTTCTAAGAAGTGGAGAGTGGCCCAGCGCAGCAGTGTCCCGTCACTCCCCATCTCACGTAGCAGAGTCTGATCAAAGTTGCTGAAGACACGGGTGTAGTTGAGGTGGATGCCGTAGAGGATGAACTGGAGGGCTGAGTACTGCGCAAGAGCATCATCTCCCAGCTCCTCATGTAGCTGGATCGCCCAGCGCCAGTAGTCAGCTGCGGACTCGTGAGAAGTCTGGCAGATGGAGTTGAAGTCGGCGAGGCGCTCGGATGTCAGGTCCAAGGGGGCACCCTCGAAGAGGGTGACGGCCAGTGCCCACGCCGTGCAACGGTCAGCTCCCGAGTCGGTCAGTGGGTCGCCAAGGAAGCGGCTGAAGTCCTTGGTGTATTCTGGAGCGGCCTTCATCAGTCCGGAGGCGGTACGGACCGCCATCTGTGTCTGGGCAGGGTCAAATGCCTGGTAGGGGGTGAGGTAGTAGGCAAGGACCCCCTCGCTCATGGCCCACATGCGGAAGCGCGGCTCCCAGGATTTGTAGTCGTTCCCAGTCCGGAAGACGGGTGGGTCTGACTCAAACCGCTTGGGTGGCTTGACCGTCGGCAGGGCAACGGCCGAAGCCACTGCGAGGCCGGGCACAGAGGAGGCAACCCCCTTCCCCAGACGAGCTCGCAGAGCCAGCTCCTCAAAGCTTAGAGGGTGACGAGCTGAGCCCAGGCTTAGGTCGGCGCTGGAGCTCATGCCCTGGAGGGCGGCATTTGCCTCACGCGCTCTGCAGCGTGCCTCCAGGCGCAGGAGGCGTGCACGCAACAACTCCTCCTCGCCCTCATCTCCAGATTTGGAGAGAGTCTTGACTGCTTCCTCAGCATTGCCGCCATGAGTGAGGTGGTCTTTGCTCGGGTCTGTTGACCGATGCTACTGCTGGGGCAGTAAGCCCCTGACCAGGTCCTGTAGCTTAGTGACCTGCCTCATCAAAGCCTCGCGACTCTCCGCCTGCAGGTCTGCCAGTGCGCGCACCTGGCGCGCCAAGGTCGTCAGACTGGGCGGCCGCTGCTGCTACAGCTGTTGCTGCTGCTGTTCCTACTACTGCTGCTGCTGCTGCTTCTGCAGCAGCTGTGGCTGTTGCTGCTACTGTTGCTGTTGCCGCTGTGGTGACGATGGCGTTGGCCGCTAACGGAGCTTTCCTTGGCAGCTACGTCGATGGCGATACTACCAGGGGCTGGTTTCGGCATGACGGCCGGTTTTGTTTTCTCTTTCCTTTTTTTGGGGGGATCACCGAGCACGTCGGTGCTAGTGGGATGCCTCCCCCGAGGGTTTCCTCGAGTGCCTCACTTGTGGACTCCCCTTGCCCTCCCCTTTTTTTTGGCTGTCTGGCTCGACCAACGAGGTGAGCGAAGTGGAGGGGGAGGCTCGCTCCTCCCCTTCGCTCGTAGCCGGCCGGAGGCCGGCGGGGGGCAGGCGTTTGGCCGGTACGTGCCGGCTCCTACACCGGCGCTCGGCCGGCGCTCTGTCATGCCCTCCGTCGGCACGACAGGCCCGATCGACGGGACCCCCCCAAACGGGGTCCCTCGCGTCCGGTCCCACTCGGACCCGGCAGCAGCAACTGCAGCAGCAAGTGTTGTTGCGGTTGCTGCAGCAATTGCTGTTGTGGTTGTTGTGGCTGCTACATCAGCTGTCGCGGCTACTACAGCTCCTCGTCGCCGGTGCTGCAACTGCTCGCCATGGCTACAGCTGTCGTTGCTGCTGCGGTTCCTGCTGCCACAGCCACTGCTGTTGCAGCTACTGCTGGTGCTACTGCAGTTGCAATGCTGCTGCTACGCTGCTGCTGCTACTATTGTGCTGCAGTTGCTGCTGCCGCCGCTGCAGCAAGCTGTTCGCAGCCGCCGCCGCAAGCTGTTGTTGCCAGCTGCTTCTCCTTTTTTTTGGCAGCCAGACACAACTGCTGCTGCTCTGATACCGAGACAGAATGCGTGCAAGCAAGTGCTAGGCAGTAGGGCAGAAATTAACTGCAAGGGTCTGGCTAGCACGACGCATCAACGCGTCTGGCTTGAGGCAAATGTGCAGAGAGAGCTAAGAAATGAGGTCTAGGCAACCTAAATGGTGTCTCAGGCCTAGTGGGCGCACACACATGGGACGCACACGGGCGCACAATTTCTAACAGGACAAAACAATGGCAGAAACACAGTCTAAGGCATAACTCCCTACAAATATGTCAGAACAACAAGCCGTCTGAACCAGAACGGCCGCGTCGACAAGAGCTACGTCCTGGTAAGCTGCACGCTCAAGGGTTGTCCCACAGCATGAATATAACTAAGAAGATGTCTTCTGGGCGCCCATCCGGCCGCCATTCTTCTGCCATGGTAGCCATGTCAAGGATCTGCACGTGAATGGACATGAGCTGAGGGATCACCATAAGCCGTGAACGACACACACAACAACACCTCCCTCCCTCCCTCCCTCCCTCCCTCCCTCCCTCCCTCCCCATCTCACTCTCCCTCCCTCCCTCCTGTAGGCTGTAAGATCTGATATGCTAATGAGTGGGTCAAGCCATGGAGGTTTTGCCGTGGAAGTTAGAAAAACGGACCAAGAGTAGTTAGTCACAAGCCACCGAGGTTCTACAAGATGGAGAGAGGCAGCGAGCGAGCGAGCAGCGAGCTCGCTCTAGCTCGTTGCCACCACGCACAGTGAACTGTCACCACCCATCCAATAAATTGGCCGAACACCTGTCCAATCTAACACTGGCTAAGCACCTGGTCAGCACCAGGTGTGTGAAAAACAAGCAACAACCACACACAAGCATATTGCACTCAGATTTAAGGATCTTGTGAAGTTCTCTGATAACTTGATCCATGAAGTGGTCCGACGTGAAGCCACACCTCCATGGGGAAATGGCCGACGGATTCTCTCTCTCTCTCTCTCTCTCTCCCTCTCTCTCTCTCTCTCTCTCTCTCTCTCTCTCTCTCTCTCTCTCTCTCTCTCTCTCTCTCTCTCTCTCTCTCTCTCTCTCTCTCTCTCTCTCTCTCTCTCTCTCTCTCTCTTGTCAGTCACCTTCAGTGGTGAGGTGAGTGTGCAACAAGGCCAGAGGCCACTGTGTAGCACATGACACAAACCAGCACTCCCCCATGACCCACAACGGACTGGCACGACAACCAGACGGTGTTGATCCTGACACTCAGGATCAACACCGACGTCACAAGATGTGACAAAGGACAGAACTGTAGACAAGCATTGGCACAATCACTCAACCAGGGACGTCACGAGTACACAACAGTCCAACATCGTGAACAGCCGCCTTGAAGGCATTACTACTGAGTGCCTTTGTGATGAAGTTAGCTCATTGTTGGCACGTTCCAACCCACACAATGTGAACATCTCCTGCAACCACGCGCTCACGCACAAAAATGATGCTCCACATTGATACGCTTCGTGCAAGTATGATGCATGCCATCGTGCAATAGCTATACAAAAGCTATTGCTCCGCAATAGCTTCTGTGTTTTGATTGTCACAGCGTAAGGTGATGTAGCGAATGGGAACATACAACTTCTGCAACAAGCGACGCAACTAGATGCTCTTACAAGTTCCTGCACCAAGAGCAACATACTCTGCTTCATTGGAGTTGCGTGCAACACAACCTTGTTTTCCACTTTTCCAGGAGATCGGAGACCCACCGACGAGGAAGTCATAGCCAGTGCAACTACGTGCATCCGTATCAAGCGCCCAATCACTGATAGTATACCCATCAACAACCACCGACAGTTGTGCCCGGTAATAGAGACCAAGGCGGACGGTGGAGAGCGCATACCTCACAACACGCAGTGTGGCCTCCATGTGTCGTGCCCGTGGACACAGTGAGAAGTGAGCAAGGAAGTTTATGGCGAAGGACACGTCTTCTCTTGTGGTGGTGGCCAGGTACATCAACGACCCTATGACTTGCAGATAGTCGGTCAAATCCATTGGCTCCCCTAGCTTTGACACGTCAAGTGTCTTCAACAGCCTCTGCCCGGCCGGCGTCATCCGTGTTGATGCAGTGGACACAGACTCAAGTAGGGAGGCAAAGCGCTCCCCCAGGCTCCTGACGTACGCAGCCTGGTGGACGTGCAGAGCACAACGAGCACGATCACGCTCAAGCTCTATGCCGAGAAAAACATGAGTTGGGCCCAAGTCTTTCATTCCGTACGCAGATAGTAGGAGGGACCTCACGGCTGACACTACCTCTCGACTCGGGGACGCGATGAGCAGTTCATCGACATAGACGAGAATGGCGGCAAACGGTGCTACAATGAGCATGTCAAAGCATGGCGTGACGAAGAGGATTGGATCCACCGTGCTATAGCGGTACCAACACCGCAACCATTGCTTGAGACCATAGAGGACCTTTCGCAAACACCAGACTCTATCATTGCCGTCAGAGAACCTTGGCGGTTGCACCATATAGATCAACTCCTCCAACTGTCCGTGTAAGAAACATCGTTCATGTCCATTTGTTCGAGCTCCCAATCATGGTGTTCTATGAGACTTAGGAGCGCTCAAGCTCTAGTGTAGCGTCCGACAGTGACAAATGTCTCGTCAAAGTCAATACATGGAATTGGGAAGATACCTTGGCGGAGAGACGTGATTTGTACTTGTCGAGTTCACCAGTGGGCTTGTACTTTCTACGAAAGACCCATCATGCACTGATGGCCTTGCGACCTGGCAGGAGGTCAACCAGATCATGAACAAGATGGTTGCCAAGGACCCTCAGTTTGTCCTACGTTGCAGCCTCCCCCTGTTTGGAGTCAGACACAGCCTGTGCCTGTTAAACTGTGGTTGGGTCTAGTGACAACGATATGGCAGCAACAGCTGCATGACACTCTGTAACCGTGCCAAGGATGACGGCTTCTGGCGCATGCTCATACTATGACATGAGCAGAGCATATCCAAGCACAAAGCGAGGGTGGACAATCCCTGTGGCCAGGCCCAGGGCGTCCATGCCGGTCGGAAACGCTGGTGACTACCCAGGATAAGACTGAGAGGGACTGACGGAGGTCGCTGCAACTGTGGAAGAGCGGGAAGGGAGCGCTCATAGACGCCTGCCTCAAACAAAAGGTTCAATGGGTGCAGGACCGGGGGGGTCGCTGGACGGACTGGGCAGGCTGGGTACAACGGGAGTGAACAGACTGGACGGGGCCGCAGAGGAGTGTGTGGGAGACACGGATGATGGGGAGGACCCAAGAGGAGAGGCCGGAGCTCCTAGAGAACTAGACAACACAAACAGGAGCGTGTTAGAGGATGATGAAGTCACAATGCTGGAAACCGGCGAACACTGCGAAGGAGAGACAATAACAGAGACCACAGGGGCAGGGCAGGGGTAACGGAGCTACCCGCAGGCTCCCATGTGCCAACTCCCCTTGCAACCGAAAGAGTTGTAGCAGGGAGGCAGCGGACGAGTGACCACTAGGATCACAAAGAAACACAGATTCCAAGAACAGGGCATCACGGTACTTAATGACACTTTGGCACTGTGGGTCCCAGAAGCGCCAAGCTTTCGACTGGGAGGAGACATCTAGGAAGGGACAGAGAAGAGCACGCAGGGAGAGCTTCCCATCACGAAAGTCCTCAGGGAACCCAACAGACGCAATGCTACTCCACATGCGAGTAAGACGAAGATCGGCACGGGTGCTGTACCAGCTCTCAAAGGGGGTCTCTTTGCGAGGGAGCGCGTCGTGCTGCTCGCGATTCCAGACCCATGTCATGTAACTCATGGCCTCAAAGGCAAACAAAGGGGAAGACTCGACTCAGATATAAGGGTGTAGACACCATCGGCGAGGGTCTGATTCCAATGCTAAGATACCTCCTTTGTTGAAGTGTGTAAGGAGCGGAAGTCTCCCGACACACCCTGTGGGACTGAAGGAACCGGGCGGTGGGGCCAAGGAATACACCGCCACTGTCACTACGAAACACATGAAACGAACGCAAAAACGAACGCTTAGCCTGGGCCAGCCAGGACTCAATGACCACAGCTACATCGCTCTTCTGACGAAGAGCGAAGATCCAACCAGATTGTGAAACGTCATCAATAAGAGAGAGAATGTAACGCCCAACACCCCCAAGAAATTTGTGAGACAGAGGATCCATGACATCAGCATGAACAAGGTCAAGGGAGTGAGAGGACTGGGCATCAGAGGAGGCGAAGGGAGAGTGATGCATTTTGCACTGGGCACAGTCAATACAATCAGAGGGACAAGGCAAGGAAAAAGTGGATGGGGACAAGTGAACAACAAGTTGCAGACAAAGCATGCTCGTGATGGCATTAGTGTGCACATGGCCAAGATGGCGATGCAAGAGCTAGACATTAGTAGGGGAAAGGGAAGGCACAACATGAGCAAGAGAAGTGCCAACTGTAGGTGCGGAAGGAGAATCAAGAGGAACACGATACAACTTGTCACATTTGACCCCCACAAAGCAACACGACCAGAGGACGGAAGAGTGACAGTGCCAACACCCTGACTGGCGGAGGAACCCATGCCCTGATTGTCAAGGGAGGTCATCGAAAGCAAGTTGAGCTCCAAGGAAGGCACGTATAGAACGTCAAGCAAGAACAAGACACCACTGGGACTGACAAAGCGGACAACGTCCAGTCCCTCGACTGGGAGGAACTGGCCGGAGCCAGTCTACACAAAATGAACGGATCCGACAGGACCCAACGAGACAAAGGCGGAGCAGACAGAGGTTATGTGGTAGGTGGCCCAGGAGTCGAGGACCTAGAAGCTACCGGAGACACGAACGTGGGGAAGAATTCCACAGGTGGCAACAAGGCCAACAGAGGGTGGAGACGAAGCATAGGCACCAAGACGACGAGGAAGAATGCTAGACTGCCATTGCTTCACTCACGGAACAGACACGGGCGACAGACCAAGAACATGGCCGGAGGGGTCCCCACAAAGAGCAGTGTCAATATGAAAAGCAAGATCTCTAGCCACCGAAGATACACTCTCACCTCCCTGACTGTGAAGGTGAAGGGTTCGAGAAGAGCTTGCTTTAGCTAGCGCTCGTCGTTGATGGACGGTGCGGATGATGGAGCCAGCGAGCTTGTGGGAGGAGGAAACCACGGAGGAAGAGCGGAGGTGGTCCGGCGTAGGCGGGGGCCTCATAGGGTGGCGGCCATCCCCAAGGGTATGGGAAGGATGGAGGAACCGAGGAGACGCCAGCGGTGAGTAGACCTGGGCAGAGGAAGAGTTGGTGGACCGGGATGAGGAGTTGGAGCTGGAGCTGGCACCGGAGGAGGAGGAGGAGGAGCCGGTAGTGCAGGCTCATAGCGCGCGCATAGCACGTGCGAGTCTCATATCGTCAAGGGGATCAGGGCACTTGCAAGCTAAGTACTCAAAGGTGTCGCAGTTACAGAATAACATCTCACCAAGAATACGGGGTAGTGAGGAAATTTTGGCTTTCCCCTTGCCCCACCCGCGGGTGGGGCAAGAGGACGTAGGGGATGATGCAATAAAAGAGGCGAGAGAGGAGGAGGCAGTGGTGGTAGTAGCGACACCGGTGAGGAAAGTGCGGTGAAGACGTTTGTTGTGGAGGCTAGTCCACCAGGCAGCAAGCCTCTCAGCGACAAAGTCCCAAAGGGCACAAACACCAGGTGGGGACCGAGGTGAAACGAGCTTGGAAGTGAGGCGCTGCAACTCAACAGCTTTAACGTCACGGAGAATATCATATAGTTCAGGGATCAAATCGTTGACCATGGTGTGCTCGGCCAAGAGCTGACCCGGTGCTACCTCACCAAGCTCGCGAAGCAGTTTGAACCTACGCGCCCGAAATGAGTCAGCAAACTCGTCCGTACGCATCAAGAGTGTGTTGACCTGCACTGTGAGGGTGCTCTGAGCCACCTGACCAGTGGCGGTGGTGTGACGCCGAAGCATGGTGTATGCACCGATGGGGTCAGCGAGACGCTAAACAACAAGGTCCACATAATATGTGCCGACGCCATCGACAAGGGTCTCTAGCGCAGCTGCAATGAGGGCGCGGACAGCGCGGGCGGGCTCGATACTGACAGGCGTGAAGGGCGGAACAGCTAGGAAATAGTATTCTCATAAGCGTTCTGCATGTGCCCATGTACTATAGTGGGTTTCTTAAAAGGAGAAGACAAGTCCATTGGACAGGACGGGAGGCTGAGAAAAAAGTCATGTTGGCGGGAGACAGCGCCAGGACTGGCAGCCGATGGACCAAAAATAAGTTCAGCAGAGTTTGTGGCTACGTTGCTAGTGGCAGATGGGGTGGAAGATGCACCTGCACTGGTGCCACCAGAGGCACCAGCCAGTGAGACAGATGCAGCAAAAAGACGCTTAAGAAAAATTGTAGTTACTTCGTCTGCAAAGGTAGTGCAGTTGTCATCGCCAACTTTGAGGTGCTCTTTCACCTCACCCTGAGCCTCAGGAGCAAGGTTTGGCTGGCGCTGAAGGTCCGCTATGGCCGACTCATCGTCACCAGGCATGGTGACAAATGAGGGATCCTGCCGAAGAAATTTTGGTAGAGTTTTCCCTGCCCCAGTGGGCGTGGGAAAACTGGTAGTGCCTCAGGCACGTTCGATGTGCTGCACGACAACCCGACCCAAGGAACACAAACAAGCCATAATAGAGGAGAGAGAAAACATGCAAAAAGAAGAGGGACAAGCCACGAGCCCTCACAAGGAAGAGGAAGGGCTGTGCTAAAAAGCAAGAAGTAGCGGCATCATGGAAGCAGCTGCTACAGACATGACAGAGATGAGGGATGCAGCTAGAAATATGACGGTCAGGATACGTGTGGTGAAGGCAACGCCCATAGTAGGGAGAACTGCCACTATAGATATGGCCATAGTAACCAGGATGGTGGTATTGGAAGGTGCAGATGTGGCAGATGCAACGGCAACGGCTGTGGAGGTGTAAATGGCCAAGGCAGTTGTAGACACGGTAGAGGCTGTAGAAGTTGTCGAAGAAGCCACGGATGCTGCGGCTACGGCCAAGTGTGTCCCAATATCTATTGTTAATGCAGCTAATGGTTTGGCTATTACTGCTACCTCAGTGTAAGGCTCAACAACACATCTTGTGAATGTGGAAGCAGGGGCACACGCTGCACGAGCTGCAACGGAAAATGTGGCTGTAGCTACAGCAGTGACATCTATAACGGCGCAAGAAACACGCATGAGTTTGTGTACAAGCTTTATCATGTCTTGATGCCAAATGTAGTACAGAGACGGAGCTTTAGCGTCATGAGGCTACTCGACCTCCCAGAGGAACCAAGGCGAGAGGGGCTTGCCGAGCTCTGTTGTTCAGCTTGAGGTGACGTCATGGAGTCCTCGGTGGCGGACACATTGCCTCTCCGGCGACTGGACTGGTGCGCCGGACGCTCCACGTGGTGCTGGCCAGGAGATGCCGCACCCGGCAGATCCAAGGTAGCCAGGTTGGCAATGTGCACCATTGACGTGGTGCTTGCACGTTGGTGGTTGACGATGTTGCTGTTGTTGCGCGCAAAAATGCAGTACTGCACCCACCGACACTGCTAAAGTCTGCGTGTTGCTACTGCGCAGAGCTAAGTGGGCTCTTGGCTGCTGGGAGCAAGTTGCTGCTGCTGCACTGCGACTTACGAACGTTGCTACAATATGCTTCTACAGTTCTGCTTTTCCGCCTCTGCTACTGTCCTCCTTTGCTGGTGCAGCCACTCTACTCTGCTGCTCTATTGCCATGTTGTTGTTCTGCTGATGTTGCTGAAGCCGTCAGCTGTCATCACTGACGGTACTGGCAGTTGCTGCAGCAGTGTAAAGGCAGTGCATTTGGATGCGGCCTGCTGCTGTGGTAGTGCTGGTCGTGGAGTCTGGCCGCAGCTAAAGCTGTGGCTTCTGCTACTACTGCCGCTGCTACCGCTGCTACGGCCGTCGTAAGTGATGATGTGGAAAATGCAGTTGCCGCTTGCTACTACTACTGTTCTGCTTTGCCGCCTCTGCTACTGCCCTTCTTTGTTGCTACAGTCGCTCTGCTCTGCTGCTCTGTTGTTGTGCTGCTATGTTGTTGATGTTGTTGAAGCCGTTAGCTGTCGTTGCTGACTGTTAGGGCGGCCGCTGGTCGTCGTTTAGTGCAAAGAATGCACCGTGACAGAAGCGGTACCGGCCGCCGCTGCGGAGGAGGCGACTGATGCTCCTCATGGGCACCGTGTACGAAGACAGGTGTTGCGTAGTGAGGATGCGAGGTACGGGTCCAGAGTGGGCCGTTTGCCACAGCAGGGCCCGTCGCCACGAGAGGCGAGGCCGTGGTCCTCGACCAAGGGACAGGAGGGAGACGATGTGATGAAGGGGATGTGTGACTCACTCTTCCCTAGTGTTGCTCACGTTTGAGCCGCGCAGATCACGGCGGCGTGGTGGAGATGCGTCGCCAAGAATGGCAGCAGGAGTTTTGGCCCAGAATACGTGGACGGCAGCTCGATCCGCAGTTCTTCTTCCACGCACAAGGCTCTGATAACAGTAGGCTGTAAGATCTGACACGCTAATGACAGTTGTGACGCTTGCATGACAGAAGATGCAAGGAGTGGGTCAAGCCATGGAGGTTTTGCTGTGGAAGTTGGAGCCATTTGTCAAGAGTAGTTAGTCACAAGCCACCAATACGGTGTTCCCCGCCTCGCTTCCCATAAGTCAGAAGCTATTTTCTAGGGTTCCAAACCAGGAACGCTTGTCGACTTCCGAAGCTCACTTCCAAAGTTTAGCAGCGTTCCCTTTGAGGCCAAGCGACTTCCCCCGCGCAATTCGTCCGTGACTTCCCCAACGACTTTACCGTTCCCCTTTTGGCGATGTCGAACTCGGGACCTGTGCCGAACATGTACAATGGGCGAACGAAGGCGGCTTGGGCGGCGGTTCGTTCAGAGCTCGAAGCGCTCATACGCGGTCCCGACAGACGGTTCGAGAGGGCGAATGTAAACTGCAATTTTTCGTCAACATGGATTGATGACAACGAACGATTAGATTAATTAAAACCGATGTCGAAAGTGTCGAAACAGTAAAAACTTAGAAGTCACTTCCAAGAAAAGAATCTGAGGGCAGCTCGTCTCCGGAAGTCGAAAAAGTCACTTCCGGAAGTCATTTTTGTACGGAGTCCGTACTCGGCTTCGGAAGTCAGCCTGACTTCCGATCGGTTTCGGCGGGGGTGACCGGTTCAAGTGCCGAACGTAGTGCCGAAGCACACGTCAGCGTTGACCCCTGCCGCGTCAGCACTCCGAACCAGTTCCCTCTCAATTTGGTCACTTCTGACTTCTGACTTCCGAGGCGGGGAACACCGTACAAGGTGCTACAAGATGGAGCGAGGTAGCGAGCAAGTGAGCAGCGAGCTTGCTCTAGCTCACTGCCACTGCGCATGGTGGAAGCGAACTGTCACCACCCATCTAATAAATTAGCCCACCACCTGTCCGATCAAACAATGGATAAGCACCTGGTCAACACCAGGTTTGTGAAAAACAAACAAAAACCACACACAAGCATATTGCACTAAAATTTCAGGATCTTGTGCCGTTCTCTGATTACTTGATCCACGAAGTGGTCCAATGTGAAGCCAGCGGATTGTCTCTCTCTTGTCAGTCACCTGTAGTAGTAAGGTAAGCGTGCAACAAGGCCAGAGGTCACTGTTTGGTACTTGACACAAACCAACACCTCCCTCCCTCCTCCTCCTCTCTCTCTCTCTCTCTCTCTCTCTCTCTTTCTCTCTCCCTCCCTCCCTCCCTCCTCTCTCTCTCTCTCTCTTTCTCTCTCTTCCCTCTCTCGTGTTTGCTCATTCGCTTGCTTAGTCACTCACACCTACACACTCACTCACTGGTTCGCTCGCTCGCTCACACACTCACTCACTCACTCACTCACTCATTCACTCACTCCCTCACTCACTCACTCACTCACTCACTCACTCACTCACTCATTCACTCACTCACTCACTCAATTACTCACTCACTCACTCACTCACTCATTGACTTACCGACTCACTCACTCACTCGCTCACTCACTCACTCACTCACTTACCCATGCACTCATTCACTCACTCACTCATTCACACCCTCACTCACTCACTCACTCACTCACCTACTAACTCACTCACTCACTCACTCACTCACTCACTCACTCACTTTTTGTATCCGTCCCTGTCCCTGTCTCTGTCTCTTTCTCTGTCTCTGTCCCTGTCCCTGTCTTTGTCCCTGTCCCTGTCCTTGTCTCTGTCTTAATCTCAGTCTCTGTCTCTTTCTCTGTCTCTGTCTCTGTCTCTGTTTCTGTCTCTGTATCTGTCTCTGTCCCTGTCGCTGTCTCTGTCTCTATCTTTGTGTCTGTTTCTGTCCCTGTCAAGGACAGGGACAGTGAATCTGATCTTGAAACTGTCTCTCATTCTTATTTCTAATTCTGATTTTGAATCTGATCTTGAAACTGTCTGTCATTCTTATTTCTATTTCTGATTGTGACTCTTATTTTGAAACAATCTCTTATTCTGATTTCTCATTCTGATTGTGACTCTGATCCTAAAGCTGTCTCTCATTCTGATTTCTAAGTTTGATTGTTACTCTGATCTTGAAACAGTCTCTTATTCTG
>SZWC01021228.1:2527-12969 GCA_023375785.1 Penium margaritaceum | reverse complement strand
CGTCATTGAGCCTCGTCGGGTGTACATGGGGGACAACCATGTGCAAATGGCGGTTGGGGAGGGTGAGATTGTGTTTTGTGCTTTCGTTAAGGGTAAGCACGAGGAACGTCGTGTGAAGGGGGTGCTCCATGTTCCGGGGCTGGCATCTAACCTCCTCTCTGTCTCATCTCTCATCTGCAAAGGCATGCAAGTTTGCTTTGAGAATGGTGGCTGCACCATCTCTGCCCGTGCAAGCCGTGTGCTTGCAAAAGCAAACAAGGAGGACGGTCTTTACCGCCTCTACGTGGCATCGAAGAAGGAAGCCGACTCAGCGTTGGCGGCGAGAGAGGGAAAACACGACATCGGCCTGTGGCACCGCCGGCTCGGTCACCTCGGCTTTGGCGCCATCATCTCCATGCAGCAGATGGTCCACGGTCTGGAGCTCAAGGGGGTGAAGTTGCAAGGTGCATCGGCTTGTGAGAGTTGCATTGAAAAAAAGCAAACCTGCGCTCCTTTGATGGTGGAAAGGAAGGGGGCGGCTGAGCTTCTCTCACTCGTTCACTCTGATTTGTGCCGTCCCATGCCATCACAGTCCTTGTCCGGCAAGTTGTCCTTTGTCACGTTCATTGATGACAAGTCGAGGAGGACGTGGGTGTCCTTCTTGGCTGGAAAGGATGAGTGCTTTGATGCTTTGAAGGTGTGGATTGCTGCTGCACAGAATGAGAGTGGCAGTCAGTTGAAGTTGCTTCGCACCGATGGTGGAGGAGAGTACCTCTCCAACGACTCCCGCACTTACCTCAAGCGTCGTGGGATCAAGCACGAGGTCACCCCACCTGGAACACCGTAGCTGAACGGTGTGGCTGAACGCATTCATGCACGTGCCTACCGGCAGCCGTAACAAGCTGGACGCAAAGTCGGTGAAGGCCGCCTTCCTCGGCTACGACACCATGGGATACCGCCTCTACAACGTTGCTGCACGTAAGATCATCCGCAGCCGTGATGTCGTCTTTCAAGAGGACTTGAAGGGCTTGACTTGCAGCCCTATGTCTGCAGTTCCACTTGCTCCCGCACTTGTACCTGAAGTCGGAGAAGAACCGGCAGCAGAAGAGGGTGGTGCGGAAGATGGCGGTGACAGCGGTATCAACGAAGAGGTGGAGGGAGCTGATAAGGAGAAGGAGCCAGCAGCCAAATCTGATGAGGAGGAGCAACAAAGCAACATACAGCAGCTGCCACAACGATCCGCACGCATCAACAAAGGTACAAAGGAAAGTGGGGAGCCGATGAGGCGATTCGAGCGCCTTGCAAGCAAACAGAGGCTGCTGGAGGAGCTGGTGAACCTGTGCACCGTTCCTCCACTAACGGAGTCGTCTGACCTCGAGCTTCTCTTCCTCACAGTCACCGATGATCCAGCCACATTCGCTGAAGCCATGTGCAGCACTGAGGCCGCAGATTGGCGTACAGCAGCAGACGAGGAGTATGGTGCGCTCACGAAGAACGGCACCTGGACCCTCGAGGAAGCTCCACGTGGCAGCCGGGTGATCGGTTGTCGGTGGATCTTCAGGCGCAAGCGTGGTGCGGATGGTAAGGTGCTCAGGTACAAAGCACGGTTGGTTGCAAAGGGGTATTCACAGACTAAGGGTGTGGATTACAATGAGACATTTGCACCTCTTGCAAAGATCCCATCCATCCTCGCTCTTGCTGCTGCTATGGACTGGGAGGTGCACCAAATGCATGTGACGTGTGCTTTTCGGAATGGTGACCTCAAAGAGGATGTGTACATGGAGCAGCCAGAGGGGTATGTGGTGGAGGGAAAGGAGAATTTGGTGTGCAAGCTTGTGAAGGCCCTCTATGGCCTGAAACAAGCCCCGCGAGCATGGTACCACAAGATGGATGAGCAGCTGGCTGGCCTTGGCTTTGTGCGCAGTGAAGCTGACCATGCAGTCTATGGGTGCATGCAAGAGGCAAGCCAAGTCATCATCTTGCTCTATGTTGATGATCTCCTCATTGCATCTGACTCCAAGTCTCTTTTGGACGATGCAAAACAGTCCCTTGCTGCCAGGTTCAACATGAAGGACATGTGAGAGCTCAGTTACTACCTTGGCCTTCAAGTCAAGCGCGACCGGCAGCAGCAGACTTTGGAGCTGTCGTAGAGCACGTACGTGAGCGACATCGTCAAGCGCTTCAACATGGCAGGAGCGCGCAAAGCAGCGACACCACTCGAAGTGGGAGCGAAGCTGAGCATGACGCAGACTCCCCGCGGAATGCAAGAGAGCAGCCACATTGAAGCAGTGCCGTACCAAGCAGCAATTGGGAGCCTCATGTACGCAGCAGTCGGCACGCGCCTTGACATCAGCCAAGCAGTGGGAGTGCTCAGCAAGTTTTGCGCGAATCCAGGCATGCCGCATTGGGAGGCGGTTAAGCGCGTGCTGCGCTACCTCGACAGTAGGAGCAGCCTTTTCCTCACATTCAACGGTAACAACAGCCCCATCCTCATCGGCTACAGTGACGCAGATTGGGGAGGTGACTTGGACACTAGGAGGTCGACCAGTGGGTTCGTGTTTGTACTCGGGGGAGGTGCAACCAGTTGGAGGAGCAAGAAGCAAGAGTGCATCGCCCTCTCCTCCACTGAAGCTGAGTACATCACCTTGAGTGAAGCAGCAAAGGAAGCCGTGTGGCTGCGTGAGCTCCTGGCAAGCCTTGGACAGCAGCAAACCACAGCAACTACAATCTACTGTGACAACATGAGCGCCATTGCTCTGACCAAGAACGCAGAGTTTCACGCCTGCACTAAGCACATTGACTTGCGATATCACTTCATCCGCGAACTCGTGGCAAAGAAGGTGGTGTAGATTAAGTTCTGCCCTTCAAGCATGATGCTGGCAGACTTCATGACCAAGCCGCTGGCAGCACACCACTTTCAAGAGCTGCGGGGACAGTGTGGACTTGTGTGATTTTTATTCTCGGAAAGTGGGATAATGTTGGATATGGGGTGCCAAAAAAGTGACCAAAGTTAGTTGCTCGATAAAAAAAAACAGATCACAAATGTGAATAGAGGATCTTTTTCTGGTTCTGTAGCACTTTACGGAACTCGATTCGGAGTCCGTTGGAGGGAGATATGGATTTTCAACGTTTGGTGGCGATGTGTCCAGTTCAAGTGATGGCTCCTGCACTACCAGCACCAATGACGGCCAATTATTGGCCAAGGAGGTTTGGAGCGGCCTTCAGGGTAGAAAGGCGGCAGGAGGACCTTCAAGGAGCTTCAAGGAAGGTCCCCACCAAGATTATTGGTTGAGCACATGGCAGGGATGGTAATTCTCTTGTGTGAGAGTGTGACTGCCGCTCATCCTGCTAGGCTAGGAGTGTGCTAGGAGAGGAACTTTGACAGAGTGGTTCTTCCAGCTCCATGTGCCAAATGAGGCATACTTAGGCTTGTTAGAAAGCTGTGCTAATGCACTTTCTCACTCAAGAGTCAATTAAGACATTCGCATTCTCTGCAAACCTACATTTGCTTCCGTAATTTCTGTTTGTGCAACGTGCAACTCCCTCTCACAAATAGTTGGTCCTGCCTAGGCGGCTTTTGGTGAGCCTGATCAACTCCCTGAGGGCTGCCCCAGTTTCCATCATACCCGGTGAGAGAAATTTGAGGCAGGATGGAAGTGATGAGTGAATGACCTGTTGGATACGGGGTGCCAAAAAAAAAGTGACCAAATTGGAATGCTCGATAAATATCATCAGGTCACAAAAGTGAATAGAGAATGTTTTGCTGGCTCTGTAGCACTCTACGGAACTTGATTCGGAGTCCGTTTGAGGGAGATATGGTTTTTCAAGGTTTGGTGGCGATGGGTCCGGTTCAAGTGATGGCTCCTGCACTACCAACACCAACGACGGCCACAATTATTGGCCACGGAGGTTTGGAGCGGCTTTCAAGGTAGAAAGGCGGCATGAGGACCTTCAGGGAGCTTCAAGGAAGGTCCCCACCAAGATTATTGGTTGTGCACATGGCAGGGATGGTAATTCTCTTGTGTGAGAGTGTGACTGCCGCTCATCTCGCTAGGCTAGGAGTGTGCTAGGAGAGGAACTTTGACAGAGTGGTTCTTCTAGCTCCATGTGCCAAATGAGGCGTACTTAGGCTTGTTAGAAAGCTGTGCTAATGCAGTTTCTCACTCAAGAGTCAATTCAGACATTTGCATTCTCTGCAAACCTACATTTGCTTCCGTAATTTCTTTTTGTGCAACCTGCAACTCCCTCTCACAACCAGTTGGTCCTGCCTAGGCGGCTTTTGGTGAGCCTGATCAACTCCTTGAGGGCTGCCCCAGTTTCCATCATACGTGGTGAGAGAAAGTTGAGGCAGGATGGAAGTGATGAGTGAATGACATGTTGGATACGGGGTGCCAAAAAAAAAGTGATTAAAGTGGAATGCTCCATAGAAATCATCAGGTCACAAAAGTGAATAGAGGATGTTTTGCTGGTTCTGTAGCACTTTACGGAAATCGATTCGGAGTCTGTTTGAGGGAGATATGGATTTTCAAGGTTTGGTGGCGATGGGTCCGGTTCAAGTGATGGCTCCTGCACTACCAGCACCAACGACGGCCACAATTATTGGCCAAGGAGGTTTGGAGCGGCTTTCAAGGTAGAAAGGAGGCATGAGGACCTTCAAGGACCTCCAATGAAGGTCTCCACCAAGATTATTGGTTGTGCACATGGCAGGGATGGTAATTCTCTTGTGCGAGAGTGTGACTGCCGCTCATCCCGCTAGGGTAGGAGTGTGCCAGGAGGTGAACTTTGACAGAGTGGTTCTTCCAGCTCCAAGTGCCAAATGAGGCGTACTTAGGCTTGTTAGAAAGCTGTGTTAATGTAATTTTTCACTCAAGAGTTGATTCAGAGATTCGCGTTCTGTGCAAACCTACATTTGCTTCTGTAATTTCTGTTTGTGCAACTTGCAACCCCCTCTCACAAACAGTTGGTCATGCCTAGGCGGCTCTTAGTGAGCCTGATCACCTCCGTGAGGGCTGCCCCAGTTTCCATCAGTGGGATCAGAGCTAGAACAAGGCTTTGTCTCATCCTTGAGGCATTTCTTGCACCCTTTTGTGTGAGAGAGCCGGTTGTGGGCTGAACGTTGCACTACCATGGTGACATCCGCTTCTGAGGTGGCCGGTGTCAACATCGCCAAGTTCGAAGGCAATAACTTCTTCAACTGGAGCAACAACATGAAGATGGTGCTGATAGAGAAGGGTCTTTGGAGCCAGGTGGATGAGAAGGACAAAGAACCAGAAGAAAGCTCCCTATCCCCTGTCGAGGCCCGTACCTACCGCGAGAAGCGTGACCACGCCCTTGCAACCATGTACCTCCACCTCACCGAACGGCAGCAACTCCTCGTCCGTGGCATCCTCACACCAAAGGACGTTTGGAAAAAGCTTGAGTCCACTTATGCTTCGAAGTCAATCCTCATTAACATGGAGGTGCGTCATCGCTTTCACACTGTGAAGATGGATGAATCCGGATCCATGATTGACTACATCAACATGGTGAAGTCTCTCTTTGACCAACTTGCTGCGATTGAAGTCCCTGTCAAGGAACGTGTGCTGATGCTAACCATCCTCTCTGGTCTTCCTAGCAGCTATACTCCTCTCATTGTTGCCCTGGACCAGCGTGGCGACAAGCTCTCCCTCAGTGATGTGGAGGAGAGCCTGCTGTTTGAGGAGGAGCGACGCAAGGGAGATGAGGGCAGAAGCGGACTGGACGTCGCTCTCATCACCAACTCTGGTCATGGGGGTGGTGCTGCACCAACCAGGGACAATGGCGGAGGAGGGAAGAAGAAGGGGAACTGCCACTACTGCAAGAAGCCGGGCCATTGGGCACGCGAATGCCGGAAGAAGAAGGCGGACCGTGCGGCTGGAGTGGGAGCAGGAAAGCAGTCCGACGCTTCCACGAACGCAGCAGATTGGGAGAGTGGATTTGTGACAACCATCCGGGTCTTGCACGTCTCCGACAATACCCTCCTATTCTGGATCATCAACTTGGGAGCCAAGAGGCACATGACGTGTCGCCGGGAGTGGTTCGTCGTCTACACCGTCGTCGAGCCTCGTCGGGTGTACATGGGGGACAACCGTGTGTAAATGACGGTTGGGGAGGGAAAGATTGTGTTTTGTGCTTCCGTTGAGGGTAAGCACGTGGAACGTCGTGTGGAGGGGGTGCTCCATGTTCCGAGACTGGCAGCTAACCTCCTCTCTGTCTCATCTCTCATCTCCGAAGGCATGCAGGTTTGCTTTGAGAATGGTGGCTGAACCATCTCTGCCCGTGCAGGTCGTGTGCTTGCAAAAGCAAACAAGGAGGACGGTCTTTACCGCCTCTACATGGCGTCGGAGAAGGAAGCCACCTGAGCGTTGGCAGCGAGAAAGGGAAAACACGACATTGGCCTGTGGCACCGCCGGCTCGGTCATCCTGGCCTTGGCGCCATCATCTCCATGCAGCAGATGGTCCGCGATCTGGAGCTCAAGGGGGTGAAGCAGCCAGGTGCATCGGCTTGTGAACCTACATTCGCGTTCTCTGCAAACCTACATTCGCTTCCGTTATTTATGTCTGTGCAGTCTGAAACCCTCTCTCACAAACAGTTGGTCCTACCTAGGCGGCTCTTAGTGAGCCTGATCACCTCCCTGAGGGCTGCCCCAGTTTCCATCATGAGAGCTGAGCGAAGGAAAGAGAATAACGGAGTGAAGGGTCATGAGCTGAGAGTGGGTGGCGAGAGAAGAATGAGTGATAAGCAAGCAGAGCAAAGACACGGCAGCAAAGCCGAGGAACCAAAGGTGAACAGGATGAAAACAACTGTTCTGGGTTAAGTTGTCGGGGAATGAACATCCTCAATAAATACAAAAAAACAGGACAAAGTAGTAAGCACAACGGCTTTTTCCCGCTAGCCGGACGCGGGTCACACATGTCACATTTTTAGAGGGATAGTTAACTGTCGGTTAAATGGTCTGATGACCGAAGAGCCGTTTGGGCAAGTTGGTTCCTGTGAGACTTGAACCCTTGTTATGAGACTTGGATTTTTTGAGAGGTTAGGGCAGTAATGCTGGTTCTTCCTCATTTCCAACATGAGTGATTGATTGAGTAAGCCTGTTCAACCAAGAATGTTGCTCTCCTGCAGCCAAGCGTCTCGAGAACGTCCACGCTGCAAGGGTCTGAATTATTGTACAAGGGTTGAATAGTGACGTCTAATCTCGATCAATGACCTCACTTGACAGAAATCAGACTGTGCTCGGTCTTGTCTCCCATGGCATGAGGACTGCTTCGGGGGACAACAATGAGGTCACAGCCGACAACTGATTGTCTCAAACTCGCCCTTTACACTTGCAAAATGGTTTTTTACCTTGAAGAAATGGAACTTCCTACGATGTTTGTGGTGAACTACTGCATATGTTATAGTGGGAAACAATTGTTTTTTATCCACCAATACTGTGTGAGGATGCTGTCTTCGGTTATCACAAACCAGGACACGAAGTTAAGTTGGTCCTAGAGGTTTGCCTGTCCAGAGAGCGCTTTTGACACTTTTTTTCTGTCGTGAGAGGGAGCGGGCAAAGCGAGGGCAAAGTGTTTAGGAGGAGTACGTCCCTCGACATGACATCAAGCGGCCTCCGAGCGGGCGAGGATCTGACGGCTCCCCGGAATTCTGTTCGGAGCTGAAGCAACATCTTGCACCATTGAACGCATCCATGCTAAAGCAAAGAACCAAACATCGTAGCCTAAAACACTGTTTCCTTCGCTCTCCTCTGGGACGTCTACTGGAAGTCTGGCATTCCTACCCGGTGGTGGGTCGTACCCACTACTGGGTGGGACATTGTGACGTCTCAGAACGCCCGGGCATGTTTCTGGAACTACTTCTAGCGCATTGAGAGTGATCCCCGCCATGCCATCTGTCGGCTGTGCAAGAACGCTTTTTTCAAAAAATCTGTTTCCGTCCGTGATGGGAATACCTCCAGCATGTGGTCGAATCTTGCGGCTGCCCATCGTCGCATCGCTCGCAACATCGTCAATGCAGGTGCGGGAACCCAAGGACTCTGCCAATCAGTGGCCGTTGCTGCTGCTGGACAAAATACTACCTCGACAATCGGATTGGTCCGCCTGGCATGGGACCCCTCCTACTTCAGATCCTGCATCTGGAAGTTTTTTTGTGGAGAAGGATATCGCATTCGCCGCAATATCGTCGGAGAATCTGCAAGCGGCTTTCAAGCATGGGAACCCAACGGCGCAATTGACATCGCGCTCAACACTGGCGTTCGACATCCATGCGGCCTATCCCCGCTATCGCGAGCTGGTCTAAAACATCCTGCACGGCTGCAAGAGCCATTTATCCATTGGGGAGGATGGCTGGACTTCCACAGCCAACGACAGTTTAATCACCATTACTGCACATGGCATTCAACAGTTTCGCATCGTCAACTTCCTTGTCGGCTTCGAGCCCCTCTCCGGCACCCACGATGCACCTGCGCTATACCATGTCTTTTGTTGCGTCGTCATATCCTGGGGCCTCTGGGATCATGTTTACACCATCACCATGGACAACGCTGCCGTGAATGGTGCCATGGCCAAGAACTGGCTTGAGGTGCACTGTCCTGGCTTTGTCGAAGACTGGTTCGTCCGGTGCTTGGACCACGTCCTCAACCTCGGTGTCAGCGACATTCACCAAGTCCCGGCCGTCGATTGCATCGTCCAGATGGTCCGATGGTTGGCGAACTTCATCAGCCGCAGCCCGCATCGGAAGGCCTCATGCAAGGCCTTTTTCCTGGCCAATCACGGCACGCCGTACCGGAAGCTGAACATCGACTCGAGGACGCGCTGGAACTCCACGGTGGCGATGCTCCAGGTCGCCGACGAGCAGCGCGAGCCATTGGAAGCATGGCTGTCCTTGGTGAACGCCGAAGACATGCGGCTGTCCGGCGGACAGTGGATCACTATCCGCTGCATCGCCGAAGTGCTGGAGCCGTTTAAGAACATGACGGATAACATCTCTGTCGAGACATCGCTGACAATTGGTCTGGCGGTGCCCTTCTTCAATGAACTTCTGGATTGCCTCCAAAGCAATGCCGCTGCATGTTGCCAGGCCTTGGCGGCTCGCCCGGCTGGTGACGTGAACAAAGAGCTCCATGAAGTGCAGGCAGCTCTTGCCACTGCACTTGAGAAGGCGGCAGAACAAGTGGGAGTGTACTGCGCACTCTTCGGGGACTGCCAATACCTAGGGACGTTCTTGGACCCCAGAAGAGGCCTTCATCGAGGCACGTGAGCAACGCATGGCACAGGACAATGCCAAGGAGGCCACTGCGGACTCTCTCCCGCCGTCTGCTACGGTGCCTGCTGCTGTCCTTGACGAGCTGCTGGTGGTGGGTGCAACTGAAAGCGCCCCTATGGCTGCGCCAGCTACTCCTGCCGCTGCTACCCCTGCTGCTGCAGCATCTCCCCCTGCTCCCACAAATACGGTTGTCTGTCCGCCAACCTCATTACAAGCTGATCCCGCTGTTCTTGCCCCTGCTACACCCGCATCTTCATCTCTGGCTCCAGCTGGCACTGACAATGCAGCAAGCATGCACCTTCCGCGTTGTTTCGCTCATTAAGGACGTCAAAATGAAACCATGTTCTAAACAACATGTTCAGAGTGTCCACATCAGGTTCTGACGTCATGTGTCAAGAGTACACGTCACTATTCACGTATCGCCCGAGTGTGCTTGTTCTCGCGGCGCATACGAGTGCAAGTTGGTGTCGCGTCTCTTTTTACCAAGCGATACCGCCATTCGCTTGCGCAAGAGCAATAGTATTGTTTCGACAGGCTTAGTGAGTAAGTTAGAAAGGAAATGAGGGAGTGTGTGAGTGCATGTACGAGTGAGTGTGTGAGTGTTTGAGTGCGTGAGGGAAGGAGTGACTGAGTGATTGACTCACCAAGTGAGGGGTACCTAACTACTCACTTAATAAGTATGTAAGGTTAGTATTTATTTTCGAAATCGGGCCTTGAAGTAGTTGATTTTCATGCATGCACAGGGTGGTCGTCTGTGTGAGTGCATGCCTGGATGCCTTCACGCCAGTGCAGACATGAATGCAGTAAGGTACCAAGACTGAGTGTGTCTTTTTTCGTTCAAGAGTGCATGTCTATTTTGATTCCTCCTATGTATCAGATGACAGGTCTTGATCACGCTGTTGGGCCCATTCCACGCTGTACTCTGATTTAGTGTGTTGGTCTGATCTTGACCCACTGTTCAAATGTGTAGCTCTTGCAAAACGAGCTAAATGCAAGTCACGCTGGGAAGTGTGATGACATGTTCTACAGCTTCTTGGGAAAAGCAACATCTTGTGCACGCACAGATTCCGATCACTGAAGATCATTTTGGCATCCAGATAGAGGACCATCGTGAGTCTCAGTGGTGGACAGGGGATTGCATGATCAATGAAGACTGAAGAAGAAGGGAAACGATTCCAAG
>SZWC01021225.1:13259-32262 GCA_023375785.1 Penium margaritaceum | reverse complement strand
CCCCCCCCCCCCCCCCCCCCCCCCCCCCCCCCTCTAGTGTAAAGTTTTTCATAAGCTAACCAGCCAATCGAAGAATAGTCCTAGACCTTTTTTCTGGCAGGCATGGTTTGCTCGGTGAGCCCTGCCAGATGCCCGACAGCCCAAAACCCGGGTGTCGTCCGTTTTGCCTGAAAACAAGATAACATTATAACACCGACGCTGCGAATGCATTTGTGCGGTCAGAATCAGCTAGGAAAATAGGAGCAAAGAGTTATGGCTGCCCGAACCCAGGCAGTGTCTACGATGGTCCATGATACCAAACAGCGCCACGCAGCAAGAGACATGGATCCTAGGCAGAGCAGGGTGTTGCAGACGCAATGGCACAGTCAAAAACAGCGCTGGGTGCATGCAAACAATATATGCAGTGGCAGTGACCGTTGGTGGCTCGACTGCCGAGGAGGCCTGCCGATGGAGCTGAGCACGTTGCCCAAGGGAGGGGGCTCCAGCGAACTGCGAGTAGGCCTCAGCGTGCGTCGGCTCCATCGGACGACACTCCAGCAGCGTCTCACCGTCAGTCATCTGCACGCCGATGTACACAAGTTAGGGGGACACAACAGAGCACAATGAGGGATGCGAAAAAACCAACACTCATCCGTGACTCACAGGCGTAGTGCACATGTGCGGCTAGAGACACAGTCAGCAACCAGACTCCCCCACAGCACACCGAGACGCATGCAGGCACAATGAGAGCCACTCACGCACGCACGCCAACCGAACTCACAACCTTCTTGAACAAGTCGCGCTTCAGTGCTTTCGTGAAGAAGTTAGCCAACAGCTGTGCTGTCTGAACCGACACAATGCTGATGCTTCCGTCATGCAACAACGAACGCAGTTAGTGATACTCAACGTTGATGTGTTTTGGGCGTGTGTAATGCACGCCGTCATTGTCGGCGATGGCCATAGCACTCTCATTGTCACAATGCAACGTGATGGATGCGACGGACTAACGCAACTCGGACAACAGACGATGCAACCACACATTCTCACAAGCGCCTGAGCCAAGGGCCACGTACTCAACCTCGGTAGTGGTGCGTGCAATCCATCCCTGCTTGCCACTGCGCCAAGACAGAGCCGTGCCGCCGATGAGAAAGATCTAACCTGTGTGAATCTTACTGTCAGGACTGTCGACCTAGCCACTGTCGATGTAGCCCACCGCAACGACAGACAGTTGGCGGCGGAACATGAGACCTCACCGAGGAGTCCAGACGACGTAGCGCAGTACTCGGATCGCGGCCTCGAAGTGGAGGTGACGCGGCTCCTGAGATAACTGAGCCAGGAGGTCAATGGCTAACGCGATGTCTGGGCGTGAACATCACTGACCCGATGACTCGTAGATACGTGGTCACGACAAATGGCTCTCCCACAACGGCTGAGTGAGGACTCTTCAGCTTCACCTTGCCATCAGGTGACATAGGTGAAGATGCGCTGGGCACGAGGGGCAGGTCCTTGACGAAGCAAGTTGAAGGGTTCTGCACATAGGCAGCCTGGTGGACATGCAGGATGGCCTGGGAGCGATCATGCTCGAGCTCCATGCCTAGGAAGACTCCGGACAGACCCAAGATCCTTCATCTAGTATGCGGTGCGCAACACATCCTTGACACGCTGGACGTCAGCGATGTTAGGCGACACAATGAGGAGATCGTCGACGTAGACTAGGACAGCAGCGAGGGTCTGGCCTCGCGAGCTGACAAACAGTGTGGGATCATCCGTAGTGCGCTGAAGGTCGTCGCGAAGGAGCATACCGCTGATCTCTTGGTTCCATTACCGAGGTGACTGCTTCAGACCGTAGAGGGCCTTCCGTAGACGTCATACTCTACCAATGCCATCGTCAAAGCCTGGAGGCTGCACCATGTAGAGCTCCTCATCCTCCAATAAACCATGGAGGAAGGCGTTGCTCATGTCCATCTACTGCAGTTCCCACCTATGTTGGACAACCAGACCGAACAACGCCCGGCTCGTGGAGAACCGGCCAACTAGAGTAAAGACCTGCGCGTAGTCGACCCTAGAGACCTGAGCAAACCCCATGGCTGTGAGGCGGACCTTGTACTTGTCCAAGGACCCGTCGGGCTTCCATTTGCGCTGAAAGACCCCCTTGGCACCGGTGGCCTTCCGCCCTGAAAGGAGGTCGATGAGGTCATACATGTGGTGCTCCTGGATAGCAGCAAGCTCGTCACCATAGACGTCATCCCAGTGTGCGACCTCAGGATAGGCGCAAGCCTCGCGCAGGGTGGTTGGGTCCTCCGGGCGTGCTATGGAGCGGACTGAGAGAGCGTGTGCTTCTCGAGCTCTAGGTGGGATGTGTGCGAGTGCAGCCATGACAGCATGCCAATGCTTGTGATGAAGCATGGCATAGCCGAGTGCAGAACCAATGTGGAGGTTTGCAATGAAAGCCAAAGTGGTCAGACCGAGGGCCTCGGTGCCTAGGTCCCCACTCACGACCGTGGGAATGAAAGAGACACGTGGAGCAACAGGAGGCCGAGACGCCACTAGGCGAAGTGCTGATGTCTACACGTTCGCTGACGGCCTGGGTCGGAGCCTGCCGCCTAGGCCATGCATGTAGCGTTGTAGGGCAGGAGATGGCCCCAAGTCTGACGGGCCGACCGATGCGGATGGGGCTGCTGGCCGAGAGGGACCAGCAGACGCAGCTGGGGCTGGTGGTCCGGAGGGACCAGCGGACGCGACTCGGGCCGCAGGTCCACAGGGGCAAGCGGACGCCACTGGGGCCGTCCGCCCGGAGGGACCGGTGGACGCGATTTGGATTACCCGCCTGAAGGGACCGGTGAACAAGGCTGGGACAGCCGGCCCGGAGGGACCTGTGTACACGACTGAGAACGTCGGCCCAGAGGGATCAGTGGACGCGACTGGGACTACCAGCACAAAGAGACCGGTGGACACGATTGGGACCGTCGGCCCGGAGGGTCCTCTGGACGCGACTGGGACTGCCGGCCCGGAGGGACCGGTGGACACGACTGGGACAGCCGGCCCGAAGGGACCGGTGAATGCGACTGGGACTCCTGGCTCGGAAGGACCAGCAAGCGTGACTGGGGCTGCCGGCTTGGAGGGGCCAGCTGGCGCGATTGGGACTTCTGGCTCGGAGGGAGTAAGTGGTGTCCCACCCGGAAGCGGTAGGACGGTGAACGGACTCAACACTCCCCCATGCCACGGGAGGGACACTGATGAGCCGGAGCAAACGAGATCACGCGGCAACAGTTCCTCGAAGAAGAGGGTATCGTGGGACTCGACGATGCAGTGTCCGGAGGGATCCCAGAAACGCCAAGCCTTGGACTGACGAGAGACTCCCAGAAAGGTGCAAGGACGCCTGCGAGGGCGAGCTTGCCACCCTGCTGTGGGACGGGCAGCCACACAATGGCTACGCAGCCCCAGACGGGAGCAAGGAGGAGGTCGGCTCGCTGACGTCACCACTGCTGTTATGATGTGGACTGGCGAGGAAGGGGTCCGTGAGGAATCCGGTTCCAGACCCACATCATGTAGGCCATGGCTTTTAAGTAGAAGCCCTCGGAGAGGCCAGACTCAACGCTCATGGTGCGGACGGCACCGGCCATGGTATAGTTCCACCGCCTAGAGATGCTGTTCTGGGCGGGCGTGTACGGCGCGAACGTCTCGTGGTGGATACCGTGGAGGCGAGAACAGTCGTGGTCTCGCCCATCTACTCACCAGCGCAATCGGAGCGAAAGCGGCAAAGGGATCGACCACACTTGAACTCGGCAAGGACAAACAAGTCCTGAATGGAACAAGCGACATCGCTCTTCTGCCGAAGGCAGAAGACCCAGCGGTAGCGCGTGTAGCCGTCAGTGAGGGTAAGGACGTAACGGCCATGCTCTCCGACGGACTCAGTAGGGAGAGGACCCATGACATCGGAATGGACGAGGACGAGAGGGGCGGACGCACGGGAGGAGGGGAGAGGGTATGCGGACCGGTGCATCTTGCCCTGAGCACAATCAACGCACTCTGTGGGACACGGCAAAAAAAAAAGTCTCAGAGTCAAGGCCCTTGGCCGGCTAGTTGCACAGCATGCTATGGACGGCAGCAGAGTGGACGTGGCAAAGGCGGCGGTGTACGAGATGGGTGGGCTATAGAGAGAGCGTACTGGGGACAAACACATGGCCTGTGGCGGCTGATGGGGAGGTGACAAACGGAGAGGAGGACAGACGAGGCACGTGCCACAGGTTGCCACGGGCGGTGGCATGAAGAACGACAAGACCGGACGGACACAACGACACAGTGCCAACACCATGGAAATGCACATCCTTGCTCATGTGGTAAAGGGTAGTAACAGAGAGGAGGCTAAGCTCAAGATCGAGGACGAAAAGGACATCGGCCAGGAAAACATCACCGGCAGGACCACGAAAGGGAACGACACCAACGCCGGAGACAGGTAAGACCTAGTCGGAGCCTGTCTAGACACCAGATACATCGCCAACAGGACCAAGGATATTGAAGGCCTCACAAGAGGCCGTCATGTGATGCGTGGCCCCGGAGTCGATGATCCAGGTCTTGGCCGGGTCCTAGTAAAGATTCGCCAGATCGTTAACAGTCACATGGCAGCACGCAAGAGACGCGGGCGCCGTGGGATAGGGGGCGCAAACCGAGACCGTCAATCATCAAGCCACGTGACGTCGTCACAGAGGGGAACAGAGGAGACCAAGGGAGACGGCAAAACAGAGAAGTAGGCAACATACAACCGGAGCTCAGTTTCAGTCATGCAGGTCAAGGGGGACGAGCAGGAGGTGATGCAACTCACACTTCCCTCAGGGGGAGGTCAAGGCAGGGCAAGCTAGAGCACAATGAAATGCTCCAGCTGTTGCTCACACGTGGACGGCCAGGCAGTGTACACTGAGTGCGGAGTGACGGCGCTGGAGCCCGGATAGAACAAGGACTGCATCGGTCAAGGGAATGGGGGCGTCGACGGCTGCCAGTGATGCTGCCGTGGAGCTAGCCCCGGTGGGACCGCAACTGTTGTCGGAGAAGAGGAGTTGCTGGACGAGGTCGCGGCATCAGGGCCAGCAACAATGACGACAGTAAAGGCGAGACGGCGCTCCCGCTAGCGATGCATGGTGGCAATGACGTGCGCCTCGTTCGTGGGCAGCGGGCACGTGTACCACCCATGCTCGGGCTACTCACAGTTGTGGTAGAATGAGCCACCACCGCTGGAACTACTCGATTGCTGTTCCTGCTACTGTTGGTGACCCATGCCATTCTTCCTCCAGCATTTCTTCTTCCCCGACGTTGAAGAGCAAGTGGAGGTAGCTACTGCGGGGGAAACGACGGCCACGGAGGCAATGGCGGGGGAGGCCAGAGTCTCTGTGCGCTGAAGGCGGGAATCTAGGCGAGTTTCCTCAATCCGGAGGAAGAGCTCGTATGCCCAGTGCATGAGAGTGCCCTGGGCCGCAATGTTGGAGAGGACGTCCTCGGAATAGTACACGAAGACGTCCGCGTACGCGTCATTGGCGCCACGCTTGATAGTGAGGAGCGCGGCCAGAGGGGGTGAAGCAGAGGTGTCGAGGCAAGAAAGGATATCTTTAGCCTGCTGCCTGTAGGCGGTGACTATCTAGGTCTCCCCCATGTGGAGGGAGTTGAACTCCCGTAGCAGACGACTGGTCTCAGCCTCCCTAGGATGGCAATGGGGGCGAGTGAGGAAATGCCACGTGGCTGCAGGGTCTGGGATGCTACTAGCGGTGAAATTGCCAAAAAAGGGCTCTAGGGCCAAGCGGGAAGCTAGAGGAGTGACAGGGACGAGGGCGTGGACTGTGTGACCAGCGTCATGCAGCTTGTTAGCCTGGGTGGAGTCGTACAGAAGAGTGTAGTATGCCCACAGGCCCTCCCCCTATGCCTAGATCCAAAAGCTAAGCTCCCAACTTCGGAACTGCTTGCCGGCCTGAAGCGACAGGGGCAGCATCTCAAAGTCCTTTTGCCTGTGGCCGGCGCCTAGAGTCAGGCCAAGGACGGAGGTCACAGTCTGCCGCTTGCGCTAAGTCTACTGTTGCGCCAAGTAATGCGTGGCAGTAGACACAACGGGATTGGCATGCTCAGGAGGAATGAATGGCGTCAGAACACTATTGGCCGTCTGTGAGGCCAGTGGCTGCAGGGATGCAAGCTGCTGTGTCAAAACGGTGAGCTTGTGCTGAATGGCAGCCAAGGGAAAAGGGGTGTTGGCGACGACGCTTGTTGGCAGCTGCTGCTGCTGTTGCTGTCGCTGCTACTGCTGACGTTGCTGCTGCTACTGTTGTTGTTCCAACTGCAACTGTTGTTGTTCCTGGTTTTGCTGCTGCTGCTGCTGCTATAGCTATTGCAACTGCTGCAAGAAAAAGGGGGAGTACCCCCCTAGGGGTCCTCCCAACGGAGGAGGACCCCTCCCCACAGGGGCTGTTAGCCATGGTTTAGGTGCCCCCTCTCTTTGTTGTTGTTTTCCTTGTTGCTGATGTCAGTAGTGACGTTAGCCCAAGACGGCTGGCGTGAGCAACTGCTATGGCGTAATCTGTTGTTACTTTTGCTATATAGATTCTTCCCAACCCTTCTTCCCTTTTCTTGTTGATGACATCAGCAGTAATGTCAGCTATGATGTCAGAGGCTGACTGCTAACGTCAACAGCGGCTGGATGTTGACATCAGCAGCGGCTGTGGTTAAAGCCGCTGCTGCACAGATATTGTGGCTACAATTGTTGATGTCCCTAGTGCTGCTGTTGCTGCCGCTATCGTTGCTTGCCGCTATCGTTGCTTGCCGCTGCTGCTGCTATTGCTACTACAACTATTGTTGCAGTTGCTGCTGTTGCTACTACTGTTGCGGCTGCTCTAGCATTAGCAAGTGCTATTGGTACTACTGCTGTTGCAACATCTGCTGCTGCTCTTTTAGTTTCTTCTGTTGCTGCTGCGGCAACTGTTATGGCAGTAGCAACTACTGTTGCTATTGGAGCTGCTGCTGAAGCTATTTCTATGATACGGGCTGCTGCTGCTGTAGTGGCTACTACACCAGCTATGACAACTACTGGTGAGGTGGGGGAATGTTTATTTTTGCTAGCCTTTTTTTTCTTTTTTTCTTCTCTCTGGCACAATGAGCCTCCCTGCTCACTGTGGGCAGCGGGCTCCAAGCAGCGAGCTCGCAACTCGTTGCCAGCAACTCGCTCCTCACAGCGAGCAGCAGGCTTGCTGCTTACAGCCCACTGCTTGCGGCGAGCTGCGGGTTGCAAGCAGCATTACCTGCTACTGGCTGCTGCCGACAGTTGCTTGTTATTGCTATTGCTACTACAGCTCGCTGCTGTTGGGTCTTGCTGCTGCTTGCTGCTACAAGTGCTGCAATTTGCTGCTGTTGCTACTCACTACTAGTGCTACTGCTCGCAGACGCTACGGCTGCTGCTATGAGATGCTGTTGCTGGTTGCCAATGTTGCTTGCTACTATGGGCTGCTACTGTTGCTGTTGTTGCGAGCTGTTGCAAGCTGCTACTGCTATTGGCTGTTGCTGCTGTTGCGAGCTACTAGGAGTAACTGTTGCTGCTGCCGGTTGCTGCTACTGCACGTAGCTGCTGCTGGCTGCTCCTGTCACTGCTCGCTGCAGTTGCATGCCACTGCTGCTGCTGTTGTAGGCTGTTGCTACTGCTCGTTGGTTCCAGTCATAGCACTTGGGTGACGTTGCTGCGTGCGTCATCGCCCGAAGGTGTCGGACGCGGCCTACCACTCACCTCCTTGTGTCACGTGTGGGGGTCAATGCTGTCGGAACACATCCGGCAGCATTTTCCCTGGCCCACTGGCCGTGGGAAAAAAATTGACGCCGCCAATAGGTGGGTCAATGCTCTCGGGCTTCTGCACTCATTGCTCAAGTCTGATGCCCCCTCAGTCTGCTACTCTAGAAACTAATTCAGGAAGCTCTGGGTTTGTTACTCAGAAATGCGTGCGCGAGTGTTTGCACCATAAAGCAACTGAAAACTGAGAGTGACTGATTAGGAATGAAGAATGAGCAACAATGGGAGACCCCTCCAAGTTCTAGCTCCCCCCCACTAGTGTAGAAGTTGATGCTTAGCTAACCAGCCAGTCACAAAATAATCCTAGACCTATTTTCAGACAAGCAGGGTTTTCTCGCTGAGCCCTGCCACATGTCCGACAGGCCCAAACCCGGACGTTGTCCATTTTGCCTAAAAACTGGACCATAGCATAGTACTGACACTGTGAATGCAGTTGTGCAGTCAGAATGAGCTAGAAAAATAGCAGCAAGGAGTTATGGCTGCCTGAACCCAGGCAGTGCCTACGACGGTCCATGATACCAAACAGTGCCACGCAGCAAGAGACATAGTCCTTAGGCAGAGCATGGTGCCGCAGACGCAATGGCATAGTCACAAACAACACTGGGTGCATGCAGGCAGCATCTGTAGTGGTAGTGATTGCCGGCGGCTTGACTGCTGAGGAGGCCTACTGATGGAGCTGAGCACGTCCCCGGAGGGAGGAGGCTCTAGCGAACTGTGAGTAGGCCTCAGCGTGCGTTGGCTCCACCGGACGACACTCCAACAGCGTCAAGTCTCGCTGTCAGTAAAGAGGACACAACAGAGCACAATGAGAGATGCAAAAAAACCAAGAGGACTCTTCCCAAAAGACACAGTGAAAACGGTGCATAGAGGTTGACGAGGAAGGCAATGACGGGTCGTGTGGTAGTGGCCAAGTACATCCAACAACCAATCAAACGCAAGTACAAGTGGTGTCTAGTGGGCTTTGGCGTGACACTCTTATGAGGAAAGTGCTGTTAGTTTGTGTCTGAAATGATACTCCACTCGAGGTTACGCAGGTCGAGACCCGCTCACCTGGTTTGTTCTAACGGTGTGATGTAGAGACCCATTGCCTCCATGTGTTGCGTATGATCCATGCCTGGTTTGGTCGACACCCGGACACCTAGAGACATTTTCCGGGGTCACGAGGAGACCTTATTTCTATGTCTCTTGCGTGATGTTTGACACGAAGGTGTGTGATTAACTTCTTGCATGCTCGAAACCCGGGCACTTGGTGGGATGCACCATCGTCACAAGGAGACCCTGTGCTGTGGTATGGATTATCTGTGCTCGAGCTATCCTTCCCTGCCTTTGCTCAGTCATCTTGGTGTTAACGGATGTCCTAGCCAAGGGGAGTATTGGTCTGTGGCTTCCACCCATCACGAGCCATGGCCATGGCAGCTACGGGTGCAGCCAGAGCTGATGGTGAGCAGTGGTCGTACTTGAGATCGTGACGACCCGACGGCACTCCGGACCGTCCAGGGACTTATGGAGCAGCTACGGCATGACAAGTGCGACACAGATGATGCGTCTATACAGCCTGACTGGCTGTGTTGAAGTTTGTTGGCCACTCACAACTCTATGCCCTCTTGTCTCCCACCATTTGAACACACATGTACAAATCAAGTGACAATGGCCCTACCTGGGGAGCGTCAGGAGAGCTCGTTCTAGTTGGAGCCTCTGACTTCTTCAAGTTGCTGCTACACCCAGGAGTGTCCTGTGGCGCTGTTCCATGATCTTTTCTATGACTCTATGGTGCGGTTGATGGTTGGGCTCGTACATTCTCACTGTCGTGCCCTGCATCATGTTTTCATGCCTTGAGTACTTTGAGGGACTTGCCTCTTTCTAGGGTGCTGAACCTTAGGGGGCCACCGTGCTGGTCTTTGCCGAGCACGGGTGAGTAGTTGCCCTCGGAGTATTCCAAGTGGTCAGGCTTGATCCCCGGGTGGTGGCATTAGCTCAACCGGACGTGATGCTCGGTGTGGGCTCGTGCTCACCGCTATGTTCTTACCTCGCTTGCTCCCCTCATCCACGTTTGTCTCGATGTGATGTGTAAGCTTCTAAGGCAATTGTTGGCCGCGTTCACAGCGCTCTATGTCTCTCACCCGTTCCTTCTCAACTAATGCACCTAGGAATTCACCTAGCAATCACTGGTATCAGAGCGAGCAGGGATGATCCCCTGCGACACACACGTCCTGGACCTCTGCGTCAAGCGCCGAGTATCTCTTGGCCAACCGAGCAGTACTTCACATGCTGCAACATCTCGGTGGGCCCGTCGTCTCTTCCTCCAGTTCCAGTATTCTATCTCCGTGTGGCACTCTCGCCAACCCTACACCATCTGGCACATGCAGTTATAGCCCGGCCCACATCACCGCTCCGCCCACTACACCATCTGGCTCTCCCCTGGCTCTTTCGGGGCTACAATGCTAGACTCGTCAAGCTTGTCTTGAGTGTTCCATTTTCGGCCCACTGGCGAGTGATGCGCGCCCTTGCCACGACTCTGAGGCTAGTGGACACTCCGCACTCTCTGAAACGCAGCAGTGTTGCCACAACAGCCGACCACAGTGGCAGCTAACGTTGCCGGCGCTCTAGTCACCTCATCTCTTACACAGTTGTATCTCCACAACAACCACAACAGTAGTAGCACTCTCTCCCGACTCTCGGCACTCCCCTTCTTATAGAGTAGAGGTACGGTTTGCTAGGTTGAGGACCTCACCGTACACTTCGGTGGCCTTCACCTTGCATTGTTCCACTTACCTCTCAAAGTAGCACCCTTTCCCCGCACCTCTCGTAGTTCCACTCCCTTGCATCACACTGCGCTCACGTGGCCAGGCCCCAGCTGGAAGTGTGGTGCTCTTAGTGTGTCTCTCTTAGCTGCACTAGCTGCCCGTAATCTCCTGTCATGCTGGCTGATGACAATGGCACTCCTCTGTCGATGCGAATGCTAGGTCATCCCTACCGGCAAGAGGACGCTGACGCAACAGCTGAATGCGAGCGGGAGGACATAGATCGCGAAATCTACACCTCGGACGATCTTCCATCGTCACCACCACTATCACCAAGAATGCAACCTCCTTCCAGCTCTATGTCTATTGAACCTGCAGCTGCTCCTACTCCTACCATGCCTCCTATGACAGTAGGATACACCGAGGCATCGACGGGACTAGTGGTGCCTGGTGTGATCCTCGTTCTCCCGGTCCACACTGACTCCATAGGGTTAGCAGGCACTGTTCTTCATGTAGTTCCTGGTGTTGCGGCTACTTTTGTAGTTACAGCTAGGGCCTGTTGTTCTCTTACACAGATGGCCGTCGGACGTACTTCTCTTACTTTGCTTGCAGCTGCTGCTGTAACAATTCCCACACAGATCACAACAGCAGCAACCTCTGTTGCCACATCAACCTCCATTGTAGCAGACGCCATGTCCAGTGCTGCTGGATCCATCCGGGCATCCACCACCGTCGCAGTGCTGACGCCTCCCGGTGCTCCCCGCGACGTCACACCACACATCACCACCAGCATTCTGGTGGCATCAACCTCAGGTGTGGTCGCCGGAGCTATCGCCAAGGGGCTTCTCTGCCTCACCGTGGCAGTTGTAGAGTGGGTGGCGGTTTTGTTCTCTTGTGCCGCAGCTATTGTCCCGCCGCTCTTCACTCTCCTTCCACGTCACTAGCTTGGTGAGCACTACATTGCATCCCACGTTGTGGCATTACATTCTCTCACTCTCCATGACCCGTCAGTCCACTTGCATTTGGGGTTGCTCATCATCTCATCATGCCTAGGCCAAAGGAGAATATAGAGGCCTTTCAGGCCACTCTCAGTGAGGCGCAAGCAGAGCGACGCAGAGCTCAGGATGAGCTCCATCAGGGACGAGAAGCACAGCACGAACTGGTGACCATAGTGGCCACATTAGTCATTGAGCGTCTCTGCACCATTCCAGGCATTGCTGCAGTTCTTCCAAATACACAGTCAGGCTCGGCAGATTCATCGGCTCCTCCCATTGGCGGTGTTGCCAACTCCTCTACTCCTTCATTCTGAGCAGTAGCCCTTGCGCGTGGTCTTCTCCCAACTCGGCAGAAAGACTTCGAGATGCCACGACCATAGTTTACGTCCAAAATCATCTTCACGATCCTGGGAAACGCGCTTGAGTGCGTGGGCCCAGAGTGAGTTGCTATGGGAGTATGACTCCCCTGCCAAGCCGCCGTTCGTCCCATAGCCCGCAGAGGCTCCTCACGCGGGCCCTCATCAACGCAGGACCCAAAAGTCTCCTTGATGACATCGGTACGTACAACGCAAACCCCTCTCGCGGCACCGTCTGCACGTATGCTCTCATCCGCCCCTACAAAATAGTGACTGTGCATGTTGATGAGAGTGCCCTCAGTGTCCAGTTTTGGACGGACAAAACAATAGATGAGTATCGGGCTCGTAGCCTATGCTTGCTGCGAGACCTTGCCAAGGCCGCCTCTGGTCCTCTCTCAGCCTGCTTGTCCATCATTGCTGGCCTCATTCATGAGCTCTCTAACCTTTATCTCCACGTCTCTCAGGTAGAACTCGAACGCCTTGCCTCTCCACTTGTGTCTGCTGATTCCCCACCTGGGATCGGCCCCCTCTTTGATTGCACTTGCTCTTGTCACTACTTCCTCTCCTTCCTCCTCTTCCTCAATGACCGCCACCTCCTCGTCTTCTCAAGTTGTGACGCACTCCACGTAAGGTGCTTCTCATGGGTGGGATGGTGGTTTTGGCCGTGGTGGTGGTCCTGGGGATAAGGGGCGTGGGGGTGGTTGCGGTGGCGAGAATTTTGCCCCAAATACTGCTGAGGTCACCTGCTGGAACTATGGTACCTCCGGTCACTCTGCACCCAAAATTCCTGGCCCCTGCGACAATGTGCATCTTGCATCCTCCATGCGTGCTCACTAGGCCTGCACTGGTGTCATCGCCTCCTTTTTTGCTGCTGCCATGACAATAGAGTCTTCTTCCCCTTCTTCTGCCTCTGCACTCTCCACCACGCTTGCCCCCCTCGAACCGACACCACCTGCATTGCACCCAACCCTTGGGGCTGGATTCCTCCACCGTCTGGACCTCCCTACCACGTCCCTCCATCCTCTCACTACCTCGTGCTCCACTGGGTGCGTGATGATGGGCACTTCTCCGACCGCTTGTCCGACCAGTCCTCGGAGCACTCCTCTGATCGCTGTGACAAGGAGCGCACTCTTGAGCGTCGGCTGGCAGAGCTTCTCCACTTTCGATCTCAGGGAGGTGAGAGTGTGAGTGGTCAGACCCATGTGTGTGTTTGTGAGTCTGATGTCACTCTCCGTGGTGCTTCCTCTAGTGGTGTCGTGGGGGACTTGCCTGCTGATTGTGCCTGGATTGAGGATTGGCAGACTCATACGTTCCCCACTCGTCTCGGTCGTTCGTCCTCCCTCTCTGCCTGTGGCACCGTCGCTGTATGTCTTGTTCTTCCATCCACTCGTGCCTCTCCTGGCCTCTGGATCATCAATCACATGCCACGCACCATACGACCTCCTGTCTTTTCTCCTTTGTGACCCTCGGACCAGTTCAGTCTGTTCGTTCTGTACGCATTGGCTCTGGCCAGCTGCTCCGTGTCCAAGGTGTTGGTGTTGTCTGATTTTTTGGTCTCGGTGGCACTGTCTACCTCCCTTATGTGTTGTACGTGCCTGACCTTGAGGTCAGTCTTCTGTCTTTTGAGCGCTAGCACGAAGGTTGGCACTCGTGCCAACCTTCGCCTTACTCTGTTCAAGGGTAGCTTTGCATCTGCCCGGATTTCCAAGGACCTTTCCCATAGGAAACTCTCCCCACGGCAGAGGCATACGTGCCTCTGCCTCTTCTTGGGTGTCTCTACCCGGTCCAAGGCATGTTGCTTCTGGGACCTTGAGCGCTAACGTGTCATTGAGTCCCATGATGCCCTGTTCTTTGAGTCTGTGTTTCTCCATGATCTCAGTCATTCCTTATCAGTTGCCTCCCTTTTGCCACTATTTTGGTTGTGCGGGGATATCAGCCCTGATGTCCTTGCTATCCCTACAATCCCTTCTACTGTCTCCTCCCAAGAGCCGACACCCATCAAGCATCCTTCGGCACCTGGCACCGTGTCCACATCGTCCTCATGGTCCCTGCCATATGCATCCTCTGGCTTGCCTAGAGCTTTAGCGTCTACTATCCTGTTCTTGCCTAAAACATTGGAATCTATGTATCCTACTCAGTCCTCTGCAACCCCATCCATTTTACACACTCCTGGTGTGACCAGTCATTCTGTCCCTGATCTTCCGCTGTCCGGTGATCCTCCTCGTCCGTGGCAGACGCCTTCGAGCAGTTCCCACGCGAACCTCCAATGTCTCAACGCCCTCCACCCATCCCCCTCTGTCCCTACCTATCAAGTCACCAGCATTTACGGCCGGCATGGACGCCTTGGACTTGGCGACAGGGGTTGTCCACCCTAGCTCTGCCTTTCGATATACACTGCTCAAGATGGAACATGAGCACGCACTTGACGCCACCATTCTTGGCAGCAGCGAAGAGTGCTACGCAATTTTTGATTCCACACCCTCGTTGCCATAGTTCGACAGGCACATGCATCGCCCGACTCACAGGCGTGTGGCGGCTACTATGCAGGACAAGCTCAAAGCTCTAGACAATCATGCTATACATGTGCTAGTTGATCTATCGCCGGGTTGGAACGCCATCGATGCCCGATGGGTCTTTTGTCAGATTTCAATCCCAACGGTGTATTTGACAAGTATAAGGCACGTCTCACTGTCAAGGGGAACTTCCAAGTCCGTGCGTGTGAACCGGGCTCGGTGTGCTACCCTCAACCGGATGGTGTAGGCACCAACCGGCGGCAACGGCGACCAAGGGGAGGCCGGTGCACACCTTCCCGGGTTTGCGGAAGCGTAGGGTCGTCTTGGGGGAGCACGGGAACACGTGTGGCAGAGTGGGAGTAAACTGCACTTGTTATTCAAGTGTCAACATACAAGACTATATGTACATGATGACACATCCTAGGCGACCCGAGGTCGCCGAGCCGTGCACGGCTCTGTATGGACCTGGGATGAGCATTATTGCTCTACCATCACGTAGCTCATCTTCCCAGCTTTCCAACGCACCAAGAATCCCATCATTCCGTGGAGGAACGGCCGAGATATGGCCGTTTCCGTGAACCAAGATAATCTGCCGCTGGCAGCACCACTAGCGGCGGTGACGGCCGCCCGAAGCGCCCTTGCTGGTAATAACACATCGGGGCGCCATTCCGAAGCGCCCTTGGCCCTCAATGATCCTTGACTCATTCACTAACCGGGCCCCAAGGGGCGCTTCGGCTTTGTTGGGTCTTCCGAGGGTCGAGCCTTGGTCCTTGGGGATGAATTCCCGTCATTTGTTTTCCCCTCGGCCGGTCCAACCTTCGGCCGGGCGTAACTTCCTCAATTCTTGATGGATCGACCCCGTTCTTGGGTCGATCTTGCACGGTTTTTTCTGTAGATTCCAAATCCACAGTCAGATTATACATTCAAGGAAGCTTCAAGCCGTGATCAGTGCCGTTGGCACTGTCCGGCTTACACTAGGACTGACTTTGAAAAGACATTCGCTCCCATCGGACACTACAGTACAGCACGCTCTGTTTTGAGTCTTGTAGCACACTAAGATTGGGAGCTGGAGCAAGTGGATGTGAACATAGCTTTCTTGCATGGATGGTTGGATGACAAAATCTGCATGGTGCATCCCCTAGGGTTCCCCAATGGCATCGACAGAGTCTGGAGACTGTGAAAGGCCCTCTATGGCCTTAAGCAATCACCATGGTATTGGAACCAGGAGAACACCTCTACCTTTTAAAGGGGGGGGGGGGGCTACCAACGCAACATGGTTGATCCTTCTCTTTTTGTCATACCATAGTCTATACCTTTTTNATGGATGGTTGGATGACAAAATCTGCATGGTGCATCCCCTAGGGTTCCCCAATGGCATCGACAGAGTCTGGAGACTGTGAAAGGCCCTCTATGGCCTTAAGCAATCACCATGGTATTGGAACCAGGAGAACACCTCTACCTTTTAAAGGGGGGGGGGGGGCTACCAACGCAACATGGTTGATCCTTCTCTTTTTGTCATACCATAGTCTATACCTTTTTCCATCATCCTTGTCTACGTCGATGACTTGCTGATTGCCTCTCTGCGTCGATAGGCAGTGTCATCCGTGGAGACCCTGTTGTAGTCTGCGTACAAGAAGAAATACTTGGGTCCATCACGTGTATTTCTTCGCATGGAGCTTGAGTGTGATCGTGCTCATTGTATCCTTCACCTTCACCAGGCAGTGTACGTCAAGAGCCCATGGGAGCATTTTGCCTCCCTGCTTGAGGCCATGCCTACTGTGTCAACGCCAATGACGCCTGCTAGGCAGAGGTTTCTGAAAACTCTACATGTATCAAAGCTAGGAGAGCCGATGGATGTGACTGACAACCTGCGAGTCACAGGGTCCCTGATGTACCTAGCTACCACCACAAGAGCAGACCTCGCCTTTGCTGCCAACTTTCTTGCTCAGACTTCCCAGTGCCCAAAAGTACACCACATGGAGGCAGTGTTGTGTGCTGTGATGTACGCGCTTGCTGCTGCCCAAGCGAGTCTCTGCTATCGAGCACTGTCGACGGTGGTAGTCGATGGCTACACTGATAGTGATTGGGCGCATTATACGGATGCTCACAGTTGAAATGGCTATGTCGTCCTCGTTGTTGGGATAGCTATCTCATGCAAAAGTGGCAAGCAAGGTTGTGTAGCGAGCAGCTCTAATGAAGACGAGTATGTTGCGCTCGGTGCAGGCACCTGTGAGAATGTCTGGTTGTGTCAATTGTTACAACAGTTGTGTATTCCCATTTGCTGTCACTTCCAGCTGCGACAGTCAAAGCAAGGAAGCCATTGCAGAGCATGATGGAATGCATCACACTCCCACAAGGTACATCAACGTGGAACAACATTCTATACGTGAACGTGTGGCTAAAAACGATGTCCAAACTGAATGGGTTGATACCCGAAAGGAGCAAGCAGACTTCCTTATGAAGGCACTTACCAATGATGTCTTGAAGACTACAGTTTACTCCATTGGGTTGCTATGCCCTTGTGATGCTCTAGGTTGATATGTAGTACCAATGCTTGTGTACAGTTTTGTCTTGCGTCACATCTTGTGCCATTGTTCTTGCGACTGTGCGTGTTTGAGTCTGCGTTGGCCGTGGGTCATGGGGGAGTATTGTTACGTGTATGTCGATACCGGACGGTGACCCATGGCCTTGTTTCACACTCACCTCACTGATGGAGGTGATTGACCGGAGAGACACAGCACTGCTGGCAGCAATGCTGACGTGGCTACACGTCTGCCCATTTCTTGAATCATGTGGACACAAAGATTCATCCGTGTGCTCATGTGCCATGTGCTTGTGCTTGGACGAGCCGGGTGCTCACCCAAGCTTGTCTCTTCTAGGTCTTATGACCAGTGGCATGCTTGACAAGTTGCTTTCCCAACTTAGGGATAGATGGTTCAAAGTCTCAAAAACCTCAAGAGTAGCAAGCTAGAGTGAGCTTGCTACTGGCTCGCTCGCAAACCCACTGGTAACACTTCGCTGGGCTGTGACTTGCTCAGTCTCTTCACTGGTGTTCTAATCCCCCATCAAGCAACCATGACATCGCTTTGCCTCTTTCGTCTCTTACACTAGCCATTCTACCGTCCACTATCCTTGAAAGTGTCGCGTCCTTGACGTACACGAGTCCCCGAACTTTGTGAGTGGGCATTTTTGTGTTTACATTCATGGCCCACCATGCGAAAAAATTCTGAATCTTTATGCCGTTTGGCCGAGGGCATTTTGAGCAAGTGCCCTGACCTACAATGTTCCGTTGTAGAAGTTTCAGACACCTTCAACCACCTTCAAGAACGGTTGACAAAAGCATCATGAATTGTGACGATGTTTCGATATTGTTTGTTCCACTTCTCGACGGGGCTAGAATTTTATGAAAAGATGCCTTGATGTCCTCAAAGCCCCTCGAATTCTGTGCGGAGCTTCTCAAATCAGCCACGCACGACGCAACCTTGCACGTGTCGCTCGGCTCAAACGCCGATGACCCGAAATTTGCCTCATTCTCATTCTCGGCATTGTATGTACGTGCTCGACTCACTCGACCTTTGTCATCGAAATAGACGTGCTGCTAAATACAAATTATCCATTTGTCCAAAACACCTTAATCATCTTTTGTCCCGCACCTCACCCATGTGAACCACCTACATTTCTTACAGCGAAGCAGAAACATCATTCGTCCCGCACCTCATCCTTGTGAACCGCCTATGCCCGCACGGTTTAAGAAGTGATACCAATTGATAATAATTGGGACGACTAAGCGCTAATCCTTAGAAAGGGGGTAATGCTAAACATGGCAGCTAACCTCCAAGTCGCCCCCATTCTAACGACACCATCTTCAGGATACCCCCATTCTTTGACTTCTGGCTAGGAAGCCATTTTGGAACTTATCGTGAGGTCGCCCCTATCTTTTAACTTATCGCTAGATTGCCCGTGTAAATGGGGGCGAACTGGCGATAACTTATCAAAAATGGGGGTAGTAAATGATATTTTTTTCTTGCGGCTGGGAATTCCAGAGATAACTTCCCAAAAACGCAAAATGGGGGCGACTTGGATATAATCCTCAGAATGGGGGCAACGCGAAGACGGTCAAGCGAGAATAGGGCCAACTTGTAAGTCCGCCCTAAAGATGGTCCAGGGACAATAGAGGCAACTTGTGAGTCCGCCCGTGAAATGGACTGTAACCGTAGAAATGGTGTCGGTTCATCCCCTTGATCAACATCTGCGCGTCTGCGACCAGCAGCAGCAGCACTGACACCAACATCTTGAGCAGCAGCAGCAGCGGCGGCATCGGCGTCAGCTGGTGCACGGTGCGGCTGCGGAGGAGCACGGAGATGCGTGTGGACAAGTGTGTGGTGGCACAGCCGCACACCCTCGCACCCCACTCTCGCAGCAGCAGCAGCAGCAGCAGCAGCAGCAGCAGCAGCAGCAGCAGCAGCAGCAGCAGCAGCAGCAGCAGCAGCAGCAGCAGCGGCAGTAGCAGCAGAAGCAGCAGCAGCAGCAGCAGCAGCAGCAGCAGCAGCAGCAGCAGCAGCAGCAGCACCACCACCACCACCACCACCACCACCACCACCACCAC
>SZWC01021224.1:21726-36057 GCA_023375785.1 Penium margaritaceum | reverse complement strand
CCTCCCCTGCTTATGTTACTGTGTCTTTTCTCTCTCTGTTCCTTGAAGTTGTGCTGCTGCCTTTTCCAAAGCCCTTCTTCTTGCTGCTGCTAAGTAGCTGCACTCCTCTGCTCTTGCCACTTTGGCCCATGATCCCGTGCCCTTGGTTTCTTGTTCCCTCAGCATTTTAGTGATTGACCTCTTCTGCTTCCTTGCGTTGGTGCCCACACTCCCCAGTGCGAGGCTGCTGTGGACAAGTACCTACCGCTGGTCTTTGCCAACATCGACAAGATTCTCGACGACAAGCGCCTGTGCAAGGAGGCCGAGCTGTGCAACGCCGCCCGAGCCCTTGTGTAAACCCTGGCATGCATCGCGGCAGGGACATCTTTTCCTTCTGAAGTGTTTTCCCTTGTGTATGTAACCCCCCCTGGCGTTGACCACTAGCTATGCTGGTGCAAACCTCGTGCAACTATGCCACAGACAAATCATTTAGGGTTTTGTGGCAGGCCTCACTTCCTTTTCTAACATCCAGGCCCCACTTCCCTGTGTCCCGGCTCTAAGTACATATACAATGATGAATCAAACTGGCACTTGGATAGCCTCAGAAATATAAAGCAAAATCTGGACCATCCCCTAGCACATGTTTCACCTTGCACAGTGCTATCTCCTCAGAATGATAAGACTCTGATTCATTTGAAGTTCAGTCCCTAATGACGAGGGGGGTCCCTCTCCAACAACTGTACTCAACCTAACATTTGATTGTTAACACAGCGATGGACAGGTCCACTGAACTATGAGTTTTTTTGCCGCAGATTAACATTCATTTTTCAGGAATGGAATTGAGTGGCACCTTGTTGGTAAGATAATCCTAGAGGTTCTGAAGAGTTGGAACTTGGCGTATTGCAGAAGACTTATCTGGGACAGAAGGAGAAAACAGGCACCAGTGATAGCGTTGGCGACACAAACAGCACACTTTTGCCAGTGTCAAAAAGACAATAATGCGTTGTACAGCCATGGGCCACGGCTGCATGATCTGATCTGTTGCTGTGTACACCTCTCCCCACATGTCGAAACTAAGCTTCCACAGGCACCTCAGGAGTCTTCATTCAAAGACTAGCTTTCAGCATTCCTAGAGTGTGAATTCTTACTTCTTGTGAGTCAGCTAGGGTTCCAGCAGTCACTTTGCACCAGCAACTGTGGTGGCAGCGCAGCAGGGAGAGAAGCGCACCGCACATTGCATCCAGGACTGCCCCGGAATGGAAGCACCAAGCACAAGAAAGCAGCAGTTGAGCATACAGCAAAAACATCTCAGATGGCGCGCAAGGAAACACTTCTGCTTGGCCTTACAGTTGACCAAAGCCCCTGCCAAGTTGACTTGTGCCTCCACATGATGCCAAAGTGAACAGCATTCACTTCTCCCTTCACACGGCCACCCTGTTATTCCACATCCTCCCAATACCACATATGCACCTCGTGGTGAAACTGCCACCATCTCCTGGCCACCACATATGCACCTCCTGACCCCATCCATTTCATTGCAGTCCTCACCGACTCTCCCGCCTGAGGTCGATAACCACAACACTGATATTGTCTGAACTCCCCCTTGCAAGCGCCAGCCTTGTCAGCACTGCAGCTGCAAGTCCCGCCGGGGTCTCCTCGCTTTCTGGTGTGGCAGACTGTCCCAGGGCAGCTGTGTCAGTGGGCCCGGACGCCACAGCCGCACCTTCCACTGCCGACGACCCTGCCTGGTTCTTCTTTGTCTCAAAACACTTTCGCGCGATATCTGCCGCCACCTCATTGCTGATGACATCCCAGAGCCCATCGGAGGCCAGAACGATGCACTCGTCCTCATCAGTCCTCTCGTAGAAGAACACCTCAGGCTCGCAAATGACGTATGGTTTCAGGTAGCGGTCGCCAATGGCCCGGGACATGGCCAGGACTCCCAGCACACGGTAGCCGTTCCAGAAAATGACCCTCCCTCCAGCTTTCTCAATACGCTTCATCTCGTCCTCCCTGTCCGGCTTGTGGTCCTTCGAGAGGGAGATGACTTCGCCCCCCCTGCAGAGAATGGCCCGAGAGTCGCCACAGTTCCCAATGATCATGTGGCGATGAGTAAGAACTGTCACAACGGCGGTCGTGCCGACGGTTTCAGCGGCGAGAGGCTCGTGTGGACACTCTCCTGACATGTTGCAGTTGGAACGGCGCAAGTAACAGTGGCCGCTGATCTCGGCGTCCACTCGGGCAAAGCACAGGGTTAATGCCTGCTTCCACTGAGCCTTCATCAGTGCCAGGCTGGCATCCTCCGCGTTGGCCCTGGCAGCCGCCTCCGCCTCTGCCGCCACATTAGCGTCGTCCAGGGCCAACCGTAGCTCCTCACCCAAAACCCGTGCCAAATAGCGGGAGCAGAAAATGGCCGCCTGGCTGCCTCCATGCCCGTCAAACACAGCGAACATGTGCAACTGGCACTTGCCGTGCTCGTCCCCTCCCGCCTTCTCCCCTTCCAATGCTTTTGCCACGCCCAAGCAACCGACAGAGCACGTGCACGGGACGGTCACGAAGGCAGGAACCAACGCCACCGCGTCTTCCATCTCGCGCCTTCGGCCGCACACGGACAACACGCCGTTGGGCGGACACTCGTCTCCCTGAATGCCGACGCCATCCTTGGGCCAGCCGCAGTGACTGGGGGGAGGAGCAGAGGGGAGCGAGTGTCCTGAGCCTGCGGCATCGGCCGTCATGGGGTCAGACAGGAGGTTCGGAGCACTCCCAGGCACAGACGAGGGCGTGGGAGGCATGCCATCTGACAGAGAAGGACCAGGGAACACACCACCGCCTGTCAAGGCAGTCAACTCCTTCTTCTCTTCCCTTAGAAGCGTCGCGGCGGCGCTGACGACAGCTTCCACTGCATCCTCGTCGCTGCTGGTGCTCGTGTCGCTGCTGCTGGTCTCAGAGGATACGTCAGACGATGTCTCCTCGTCCCCGTTCCCATTCTCCTCCTCGTCCTTCCCGCCATTCTTTTTCTTCCCCTTCTTCCCGCCCTTCTTTCCGCCCTTAAGCCGACGAAACTGGGGACGACGGAACTTGGCGCGCGTGGCAGACAGCGCGGCGGCGTGGAAGGGGTCGGTGGGATCCGACATGGACCAGTCGTCGGACCCGCCGGAGGCAGAACCACCGGGCGTCGACTGGCCGGAGCTGTTGTGGTAAAAATCGGACGATCCTCGTCCGTCCAGAGAGGAGGATTCGTCATCTGCACTGCGGCTGCCCCGGACGCTGAGGAGGTCAATGCCGATGAGAGCGCGAGAAAAAATGTCTCCGCGTGAGTTGAGCACCTTCTTCTGCCGCACTTCCATCCGCCGGTTGCGGGCTTCTGAGGCTGTCAGCTCGACCGGCGGGTCTGCCATAGTCGTAGAGGGGGAAATTGTTGCCCTACCCAGCTACTTCGCCGACTCTTGATGGAAGAGGAACCGGGAGAAAAAGGAGATCAGGTTTCCTAAAGCTTCGGCGGATGCGGTCTCAATGCAGCCACGCCTGATCGGAACAGGAGAGCGCTTCACTTCACTTCCGTTGGCACGTTCGTCTCCCGCCCTCCCAAAAGAGAGGTAGCTCAAAATTGGCGATGAGGTGATGCACACCCAGGCCAGCCTGAGTGCAATGCATTCAGCAAAGCGGAGAAATGGTGAGAAACCGCTTGCTCCTCGAGCACACACAACTACCCAGGGAAACTGAACTGACGTATGTGGAGAAGGCTAGTGCGAATGAAGACAAGGGAGTTGGTAGTCACGAGGAAAGGACCGGCAGACTCGCGTGGTTGGTGCAGGCCGTCGAGCCATCAAAATGGTCCAGCCAGTAATGGCAGTCACATCCGGCTGAACTCGTTGAAGCAGACCAACTGACGACGTGGAGGTAGCCGCAACAGAGCCCTACAGCCTGCTTCTCTAAGCACTGTTACGCCTTGCTGTGACCTCGCGGAAAAAGTGCGCATAGCCACTGCAGCATAAAGACTTTCGAAATAAAAATGTACGGCCCGATTTTGTGCTGGGTTCTCACAGTCAGACCCTTTTCTAAGGACTCGAATCCGGAGAGAACTGGGGAATTTTGTGAGCATACCACCAAAACTTTTGGAAAAGATAAAACGGTAAATGTCACCGGTAATTGCCATCCGTTGCTGCAGAGGGTGCGCGCACGGACCACGGCCGGGAGACGTCGAGCACGTTGGGGCGGCGTTCCCAACGTGAAGAACTTTGCTGCATCAGCACCAGCAACTTTAGTGCTGCTTCCGCAGCACATCCTGCGCAGTGGACACCAGACCACGGTAAAATCACGTGATGGGAATTCGTGCGCCATGCTTCAAAATGTGGCCAATTGAAAGAAATGGTGATGTTTCCCTTAACCTCTTCTCTCAAGATACGAGGAAAACACTAATATTCCAAATATGGCCCTTTTCTATGTTCTTAAATAAACGCTGCTTGTTGGAAGGAAATCGGGTATGAATACACAAAATGTCAAAATAATGCTATAATTTTAGAATAAATTACTAATCGTGCCTTTGGTACAATGCACCATGTCAAATGCGGACGTATACAACTTTTCGCACAATGTCAAATGCACAAATGTAACACCTGGTAGGTGTAACACAGCTCAAAAATAGGTCCATGGCTTGGGGGCAATAAGAAGAAATTAATTTAAGGAAAAAAGCCTAAATAATTCATATTTTGGCCTGTTATCACAAAATATCCGCTAACATACATTACATGGGTATAAAAGCACCGAGGCTCAAATTTGACGTGTGGATTCCAAAGGTGCATCAATCCACGACAAAGGGAGTGAGACATGCTACAAGCACCAAATGGCTTGAATGTAATATCTTGTTCTATGGACTGTTGTACATGATAGCTTTAGGTTCAAAGACCATAAAGCATCGTAGTTCTAGCCAAGTCTATAAATTATTTCATCTGCTCATTACAGAAAAACTTTCATGCCATAACGTATGTGTTCACTTCTCTTCTCATCCTACTCAAAGAGAATAAAAATAATTCATTTATATAGAAACATTAAACATTCCATTATAAGACCATTCAACCACAAGTTGCTTCAAAAGTGAGCATCACCCAAATCAAAAGTTTTCTAAACCTCTCACAAAAAACATAACCCAAGAGGAATACTTAATCTTCAAACGTCATAATGTTTTATTAAACTATGAATTATATGATATAATCACATTTCACTTCTATTTCATAGAATAAACATAACTAATATATGTGCCTCAATAAAAACATTTCTATGTTAATACTCTTTTTATGATACCAAACACACGTCAATAGACTATTCATGATTTGTTCCATACAAAAGACACAATTCCATCAGTTTCAATGTAATTATTCTGAAATTTTTTATCATTCCATCAACTTGATGAGAAAGATAAAGAATTTGGACAAGAGAGGTCAACCAATAAGGGAATAAACCTTCAAGAAGCTGAATATAGTTACACATGTTAGAATAATGTCTTCTCCTCCCACCCCCCCCCCTCTTTATCTCTCTAACTCCCATCCATTTGTGTCTGTATATCTCCGTTGTTCAAAGTTCATCAAACATTACATCAACATAAAAGCAACAAAAATTGGATGATCAGAAGAAAGGGCATATTTAAGCGAACTGCTTGGTTTGCGACTCGCAGAGACGCGAAGTGCTTGAACCAAATCCTGACGATGGCAGGTACCTGTTTCGGTAGCCAGTAAACCAGAAATGTCGACTTTGGATTTTTATGTCTAGTTTATGCCTATTTTCAAGCCGCAGAGGTACGAGGACCTGCTATCGTTGGAAACCATTATCACATGTTCTTTTCTACCGACCGAGTAGACATCGATGCTATTCGACAGCGACCTTTGTGTCTTTTCTGCAGGTTCGACGAGACTGGTAATAGGCACACCCGCATTTCTTTAATTAAGACGAACAGTACCCAAACTTGACAGACCCGCGAGATACATCGAGCACGCATCGTGCGGAATCCGCGGCCTCCAGTGAACCCATCACATTTTTCGCGCTTCTCATTGGCCAGTGTGTTGTGTGGTGCATTCTTGGTTCGCCGGATGATGTTGGCTTCGATTCGTCCGGCACCGGACAGATCGATGCCAACATCATCCGCTTTTCACGAACGATTCTCCATGTTTCTTTTCGTCGTACGTCATGTTGTACGTTCACCCCCCATCACACAGACATCCGATGGGAGGGCGCTGCCAGAATAGTATTCTCCGAGTGACCAGGAGGCGGGTCGGCAGTATCCAGGTACAAATCCCAGCGGGAGGCAGTCTGCGTCAGGAGGGGGGTCAAACACGGAACCCAACACAAATTTATCCCGGAAAAAATCAGAGGATTCTATTTTTGACTTATAGTACGTACGTTTCCATTAAATCATGCCTTAATAAATCAATATCAAGCTCATAACATACATTATTTTCTTCTTCAATGTACAAAGAAATAATATATTGTTTCACGTATTTTCATTTTACAAGAAGATACCATGTTTTAGAAATCTGGTATGTCATGCCATGTTACCATGCAATGCCATGTTATACTATGGAATCAAGTTATCCTATACAAATACGTTTTCCATGAGATAGAAACAAGTCTAGTCTCTAGGAAATTTTCCTTACACGAAAGTCCATAAAACTAGTCAATGAAGGAACCACACGCATTTTCCCCTCTTCTTTGTGCTTAAAAAAAGACCGTGTCATTCTCTTTTGATGTAGAAAAGAATATAAGTGAATGCAAAACTTGGTTTGCGAACATTTAGCATGCGGAACAGCATGCGTGGGATTTGGCATGAAACCAAAATTCCCTCATAGAATGTAGTCGATTTTTCTATAACCTTGCATGAAATGTTTCCTTGGTGTGAACCGTTGAAGGAACAACTCTTGTCATATTTAGGAAGTACGTAATTCCAACATTCAAGTAAGCTACTTTCTTAGAAGAATCCCATTGTAGCATACGTAAAATACCCTTACATATTTTCCATGGGAAATCAACAAAATACAATATGATAAGATAAAGATGACCCGATTCCTCAATGATTCTCTTTCAAAAACATGATATTGCTTAAACAAACTCCATCAAACTCTGGATTACCTGTCAAAACCATCACCATTTCCTCTTTAAAAGGATATGTTAAACATATCAAGTTTTATATGGAGAGGATTATACAAAAACGTATCTTTTTCTTTCTAATGGAAAATAAGATGTTTAATTTTTCATATAAGTTTGATGGCCAGCTTTACGTTTCACATTTTCCTTACAAGACGTCAATTTTAATAAAAACATATCATTTGATGCCAAATCTCCACTTTTTTCATGAATCTTTTGCATACGACCACAGTGAGCACATGTGAAAAATCCAGTTCTTACAATGAAAATGGTTTACTACCATTTCCTTATAGGACCCAATGTTATAAGTGTGGGAAAATGACACTTGTCAAATGAATTCATTGACATGGTCTTTAGAATAGTGAAAACAACTATTTCAAGAAATAATTCTTTCAATAGAACATTTACATACAATGTATGGTGAAAGAGAGATTGAAAATGAAATATATTTTGATAGAACATTTCCATTTACCCTAAACTAGACCAAGTGAATAATGTTAAGATGGATCCATATTCAAGGCTTATTGCACATCGATTATAGCATGAATTTCAAAATTGGTAGTATTACACCTAAATATGAAATCATGGGTTCGGATTTGGTTTCAAAAGATTTGGTTTTGATTAAAAACCCCTTTATATGGTAATGGGAAAAAGAATTCATCATTTCTTTGAGGTAGGAAGAAGGGTTCTTTGTACCTTTGTGTCAACCGAGGTATGATTTAAATAAAAGGCTACAAGCCCTTTCCTCATTGAGTCACATAAGAAAGCATTTGAGAACCACATCAACAATGTTCAAGAGTGACACGTGCACGAAACCCTTCTTACCATAAAAAATCTTGACATGTAACACATTTTACAGGTGAGTAAAATGTGTTACGACGAAATGATATTGAACTTGTTGAAACCGAGCCTTATATAGCTATGAAAAAACATGTCTTTATTTGGGACATATGAACTTGGGTTACATTGTCTAGTTAACTTAATGGAAAAGAAAGTGTGCCCAACAACCATGTCATAGGACCTTTTTGTCTCCCAAGCCTAAGATAAAGCTAACATGCGAGTTGAATGGGCTTAAGGGAGCTTTGTTGAGTTCAGCCAACCAATCCACGGGTCCTAAAAGAGGTTTGGTACACTTGTGCGTGGTCATCAAAACGTCATCGCAAGCCGAGAGGACAGACATCTTGTTCTTTGATAATATGTATGGACAATGTTGTGTGGAGGTACAACCCCCATGCAACAACAACCCCTCAAAAGACATCACATATGAATGACTCATAAATAGTTCTGTGGACCTTGAATTTTGTTTAAGAGGCCCAGTCTATCGGGCGTAGACACGGTCCATACAAAGCGTGAGGAAGCGTCACCACAACAGCTCGTTGAACATGTACAAATGGAGTGTGGGAAAATACATCGTATGTACCCTCTTCAATGTTAGAGTGAGCGATAACTGCGTTGAGCGACAGCTTTGACATGGCGTAGTCGGATCGACAATTGGAGGTCTGTACGCGAAGTTACGGATTTTTATCCGTAAATACCCGGGTGCGGCTTGACCGGGAATTTGTCTGATGTACAGGCCAGATTCCATTCTGGCATCCAGGTCCTAGGGGGGAAAATGAGCCTAAATCTTTGAGTGCTACATGTACTACAGGGTTGTGCATGCCTGCTGGTCCAGCTTGGTCAGCAGCTGCGTAGTGCACGCAAGCACTTTAGGGTACTTGGCCCAGATCAGTCATGGTGGGGCTACATCTGATTCGACTACAAGGTTCGCTTGCATCAGCACATGCAAGCAAAGCTCTAGAGCAGGGACCACTTTGCATCAGGTGGTGCATGTACGACTTAGCATTGCATCAACTACCACATGCAGGACTCAGCAACTACATCAGCTACTACATGCACGACTCAGCAGCTGCATGGGGAGCTTAAAGTGGGGACCTCCCTGCATCAGCGGGAACATGCACGACTCAGCAACTAAGACCACGGCCAAGTTTCTAGCATTCAGGAAGCTTCCTTGAGGAGGAAGCTACGTGCCTTGGACTGGGAAGATTCCTTGAGGAGGAAGATATGAACTTGAAGTAGGACGTTTCCTCTAGGCATAGGGCAGCTAGTCAACTTGCCTGGATCCCAGTATAAAAGCAGACTGGACTTAGTCAGTCCAGTAACTCTAGTAAACTCCAATAACTGAACATTAGCTCAACAAGCAACTCCAACATCCACTCCAACGACCAGCATTCCATCTCTGCCAGACATCGCCTCAGACCAAGATTGTGTTGGTGCTCTCATCTCAAGACCCCAGTAAGCCTGGCAGCAGTTTGCCAGCCTGGACAGGAGGACGCACCTGACTACCTGAAGGCCTGACTACCTCGGAGTGGTGGCCAGACTACGTGAAACACTCAAGCTGCCTAACTTGAGCTATCTTGCATGACGTTGCCCATCTGTGGGCCAGGAGTTGTGTCTAGGCGTGAGAGCCCAGAGTTAGTGTCTAACCTTAGCTCTGCTTTACAGAGCTGATTCTGCCTGGACAGTCACACTGTTGGAGTCTCCCTCTGTGGACCCAGTGTGTTTGGGAGTGCTCTGTCAGTGTGGTTAGGAGAGTCTACAAGTTGTGTGCCTTGCTTGAGTTCCCCTCTATCGAACCCAGTAAGCCTGGCAACACTCTGCCAGCTTGGCTAGGAGGATCGGAAGTCCTCTATCGACCTAGTAAGTCTGGCAGTGGCTGCCTGCCCTGACAGCCTAGAGGCCATTTCACCTGAAAGTACGGTGACCGTGCTGAGACCCTTGCAAAGACACCCTTGACGGCCTAACAAGGTGTTGCACCTTCGGATGGGGTAGGTTGTGTCAAAGTATTGAGCTGAGCTGTGTTTTGCCGATGTTTCTTTGTACAATACTTGTACTTGATAGTCTTTTTCAACTAAAAGTTCCTATCCAAGTATTCCGCTTTCGCACATCGGAGTATAAGGTTTGCTTGCTAGGCACAGAGATCTTGGATAGTAGTAAGACACCCTTGCTACATCAGAGCATGTGGTGACTTCGTCACTACAGGCTCCAAAACCCGAACATTCTGAGCGGGCAAGACATAGTTTTTAATGTACGTCCTTAAAGGCATCGGCTATGCCAGTAGTACACACGTGTGATGATTCTTTGGTGAATTTTCACCAAGACATGTGAAGATTGTACTCGGATTGTGTGTCTTATCTTGGTACAACTCAAAAACAGTTGTGTGGACTTTGAATTTTTTTACGAGGACGCCCTGTTTATCGGTCGTAGACACGATCCATACAAAGCGCAAGGAAGCGTCACCACAAGAGCTCGTTGAACATGTACGACATGGAGTGTGGGAAAATGCATCGCATGTACCCTCTTCCGAACGGGCAAGAAATAGTTGTTAATGTACGTCCGAAAAGGCATTGGTTATGTGAGTAGTACACACGTGTGATGATATTTTGGTGAAGACTCACCAAGACATGCGAAGATCGTTCACGGATTGTGTGTGTCTAATCTTGGTATATGCCAAGGGATGACTCGATCAACACTGGGTGTTGTACGCTAATGACCATAAGTAGAAAAACAACAAGTATGTGGTTTATTGTATATGAATGTGATGCAACTGTGTTACAAAGGACAAGCGTTCACAAATTTGACATTTTTGCTCTTTTTGTTGCATGGTTTGCATCATGAAGTTTGCAATGCTCAAATCTATGTGAGAAAAGATGAACTAGGATTGTTGAGTAAAGAGGGAGGAAATTTAGCATAAAGAACATTAGTATGGTTGAAAATTGTCTTTAAATATTTATTAGATCTTCGGGCACTCGAGGCTAACGTTTTGAGGACATGGCCCGCAAAATATATGGGCTAGATCAAAGTTCAACTTTAGCCTAGAAAAAAGTCCTTAGCCAAATTATGAGCTAAAAGGAGTGTTGTGATGGAATATCCGTGGCATCACTCCTCTACTTCCAGAACCTATCTAGGGTATTCTTTGTTTGGGAATGCCACATGGAACAAGAAGTATTAGGTTGCATTTGCAAAAATGCCTTATGACGTTTGCGTCCATTTGTAGCTTGTTTTTTCCAAGGGCACTTTGACCTCGGAGCCCTGGTTGCTTGCGCGGTCGGACACGGGGACCCGTTTCGATATCTGACCAACCCTTCGGCCCGACCGGCCGATCTGACCAACCAGAGGGCCCGGTCGCCCAATCTACACAACCTCTGGGCCCGTCGCCTATGTACTGGTAGTCTCAGGCTCGATCGTGCATCATCGGTGGCCAGCGTTTGCGCATGACAGTCAGTGGGTAGTGAACAATCTGGCAAACCAAATTGAACTTTTCTTCATGTAACATAGTTGAAAAAACAAAATGTGTAAACAAAACAGGTTCCTATCATGTTGTCCTTCCATAGCGCAAGGTTTAGGATCTCACAAAATCTTCGGATGCGTTTTTGGCGCTTTATGCCTACAAACAGTCGTCTGAGATAGCGAGCTCGGTAACACTCCGACTATCTCCAATTGTGTCGGCAGCTGGCGGGCCCTCTTGTTGATCGTCGCCTCAAAATGGGATCCGGCGCTGATGGATCGGGCTATGCAGGTCCTCGTGTTAGGAAAAGGCAAGAACCCGGGCCTCAAGGTCAATCTATCCTTTTTCCAACTACAATGGTTGATGCAACCACTTACTCCTCATTCCGAGACAACTATTTTGAGGGCCTAAGGTTTGGTTCTACAAGTAGTCACAAAATGGATCACATATATTAAATTTTTTACAAGATTTATCAATTTTATTGAGCGCATATGTGGGGGCTTTGGGAGCTGAAGCTAAGTGACATGTGTGAGAATGCATCGCTTAAAGGAACTATGTCGAGGTGTTACTAGGTTTGGCAATATTTAGGCGTGATTTAGGAGGGTGTACCATAAATTAAAATTTTATCAAGTAGTATTCAAAAATTGACATAGTTCACGATAGTTCTATCCGCCATGTCAGAAATTGGTCAAATGTGTTACATCCTTCTTGAAAAGTACATTGAAGGGGTATGTGGCCAGAATTATCTTCGTTGATCGGTAAGGAAATGGTTGGATAGACGCATTTTGAGCCACAAATATAGTGACACAGATTCTCATACATTAGGTTGAGGGAACTGGTGTATTAGTGTTCTAACAACATTGTAACTATCGCGACACACTTTGCCAATGTAAGAGTAATTTTCCTACGTCATCCATTAATGAAACTTAAACTTGTTACTTATTTCCATGATAATACATTACATGTGCAAATAAATTGAATGGGAAAGAATTGGGGTGCTTTATGCTCACTAATCGTCTTGCTGTCTTGTTTGACCCACTTACAACATGTGAATCCATAGGGTTTGAATATTTTCTGGTTTTAGAGATTGAATACATGTCATATTTATTCATTATACATCCTTGGAGATCAATATAATGTTTCTATGAGGTTCAAGTGTCGACATGTTGATTTTTTTCTTGCAAATGATGGCTTTGAACTAGTGTCGAGCATTGTCTTAAGTCATCTATGGTTCCAAATTGTTAGGGAAAATTCAACCATTTGATGTTATGCATTTTTAGATGAAATGGGTTTTAATGATGGAAGAAAGATGGTATGGTGGTCTCTCTTTTTTTAAATACTACAAAGGTTTATGAAGTTCTTGTTGACGCTGAACACACCTCAAATCATGAACTCCAAATTCAAACATTGCTCCATGTTCTGGGGTAATGTCCTCATGAAAACCTTACAAATCTTGATCAAATTCCTTTGGTCCCCTTAAAGTGGAATGACTATTGTGAAGCCTTGATTAGCTAGGTCTGATAGGTTCCCTTTTAGTATACTGGGAGCCTCAAATTCCAGGCAATCAAAATTTATCTCGAAATTGGATAAGGAAGGGTCTTCAATTTTTGTGATATTTTCGAGTGAATCTAGTGTGTGAATGTGGATCCGGCATCACTTTTTCATCGGATGTTCCACTGTCTGTCATCTAACCTATCCAAAATTGACTATGTAACTGAATTTTTTGTACAGCCAACTATTTATGGGGATGTTGACTGTTTCCAACAGGGAAATCGGAATGAAACAGCGTCAGTATTCAACTTTGTCATAAGTAAATCCATGATCTTTAAGGGTTTGGTCGGGTATCGTCGCATGCACGTGTGATGTCCTCCAATACTCAATTTTCGTCACATCTTGAGCCTTCCAAGTGCCCCGTTCCTGCATCCGCACGAAACTCGAGGACAGTCACAAGACAGTAGGCGCAGTCGTAAGGAATTCCAGATAAGGGTGTGTTTGTCGCGGCACGACTTACAGAACTGTCCTCTAACCTACGCGACCTCGACATCGGTCGCGTGTCTGGCAATCTGCACGACCTCGGTCGATCGTCCGAACGGTGTCCAGCGGATGATCGACCGAGGTCGAGTTGTTCGCGAGACACGCCGCCGAAGTCGAGGTCGTGTAGCTCGGAGGACAGGCCCCGCAAATCGTGCCACGCCAAACTCACCCTAAGTCGACGGCGCGTAGGTTGCGAGGACAGCCTCTTCAAATGCGGCATTACCCAAACCCACCCTAATTTCTGGCCTGTCCGGCGATCGGGATGGTTGCGTTCCGGACCCGTCTGTGGCAAACGGTGCCTTCTATGTGCAAAGGTGAGTCACGATCTGACAACGCCACCTCACACCGTTCTGACGTGGTGAGATACGTCGGGCGTCGCCACCAATATGTGAGAGAGAGGTTGGCTGGCGACGGCCAGCGCGTAGGACAAACGAGTTTGTGCCGCTCCTTCCAATTTGACGGCTAACAGCGATGGCGAGTCTGGCCACCATCAGTTGGGCCGGCGGAACAACCACGGCCGAGGCAGCTGCTGGTGCCCGACACGTGGCACGGCGAGCCTTCCTCGCACTGTCGTCCGTGCCCCGCAGGTGCGACTTCAGCCGTGCAGATGCCCTCACCAAACCGTACCTCTGTTTGCCGCTGCAGTCCCGCCGCCTGTGGAACAACTCCGAGGAGGTCTTTCTACTCCAAAAGGGACGTCTACAGCGCTCCATTTCACATCTAGTGCCTTCGATCTCCTCGTCTCCATCGTCCTGTTTGGAGGGGTCCCCTTCTCCTTCTCCTACACGTACTCCTGCTCACACCTTCTCTTCCGCTCCGAAGATTTTTTTGAAACCCATCAGCGGTGCATCTGCGGGAAGCTTTTTAGGGTCTCTTTCGACCCCTTTCGCTGGGAACGA
>SZWC01021222.1:7505-37067 GCA_023375785.1 Penium margaritaceum | reverse complement strand
CGCGCGGTGTCGCGCGTGATGCGTTCTCTCTTCACACTGCTCTGATACCAGTGGATAGCGAGATATGGTGTGAGGAGAGGATGGAACAAGTGGGGCGGGAACCAAGATAGGTTGAGCACCATGCAAAGAGTTCCACACGCAAGTGAGAGTTAGTGAAAAACGAGTAACAAGTGACAGATCTGCTACCGGGCGAGAGAGGACGTGACGAGCGGGGAGCGGCGAGCTCCTTCTCGCTCGCACTACGAGGCACAGAAAAAACCTCGATCTCAACCCTACTGGCGAATTTATCCTGCGAGCTTGCAAAGCGACAGGATTCTGTCGAGACAACCTAAGGGTCACGAACCCGAGTGCTCACCCCCCCAAAACAGTAGCACTAGGAAACCTAGTGTTAATGCAACCAGGAACATGTGTATTTCTGTCATAAGCCATCATGGGAACTGTCATGGCTCCACTTCTTGTGCACGTGTCACCACGACGGACGCTGTGGTGCCGGCGTCAGTGTCACTCCAGCATCAATCACCTGCATCAGTGAGGTGGGTGTGCAGCGAGGCCAGAGGTCACGACACGTCTGTGGTTCACAAACCAACACCTAGCCCAGCCCTTGCTGTTCTCACCTCCACATGTGTGTGTTAGTGAGTTAGCTAGCCGGCTTGTACTGCCGCGCCAGCGTCAGCGGTGCTAGGAAGCTGTCTTTCATGGTATCAGAGCAGCGAGCCAGTGCTCGCATAGCTGCGTAGCAGAGGCGCAGCAACTGCAGTTGCAGTGAGCAACCGCAGCCATTGCCTGGAGTCGCAGCAGCAGCAGTACCCACTGCCTCGGCAGGAGGTCCTGGGAGGACCCACCACCATTTCCACCGTTTTTTTACGAGTTTTGCGGCCGTTCCGCGGCTATTCCGCGGCCGTTCCGTGGCAGTTCCGCAACATCCGCGGTGTTCCGCGGCGGCGACGCCTCCGCAGCAGCCGCGGCAACTGCGCGGCCGCAACGGATCACCCCGACGAGTGCCGCAGTGGAACGGAGCGTTCCGATTGCACCTTCTCGCGGCAACAGTGCCGCGGCAGATCCGCGGTGCTCCGCGGATCCGTGACATCGTACCGCGACAGCTCCGCGGCCGTTCCGGAACACGCCGGCGCTGCTCGCCGGTGCTCTGCGATCTCGAGTCTGCGGCGGTTCCGCGGCCCCCAGACGCGGACGCTACGCGGCGGTTGCGGAATGTGCCGACCGCGGTGTCCCAGTAGCTTGTGGCACTTTGCCGTGTTCGGCACCGGCACGACCGCGTCGGCTGTTCGCGACCAGTGAGAAAGCTTCCCCGTCGCAGCTCCGCCACTCCGCAGCTCCGCCGCACCCTTCCGCGGAGTCCATCCGCGGTAATCCGCGGTGAGCTTCCGCAGTGAGGTGTACCGCGGAAGGGGTATGCGGACACGTTCCGCGGAGAAGTTTCGCGGAGGCGAGGTTCCGCGGTGAGGTCTTCCGCAACAAAGGAAAAAGAAAGAGGAAAGAGGGGGAACCGGCCAGCATGCCGAAGCTTATCCCCTCTAGCGCCGCTACCAACGCAGCTGCCGAGGGCAGCACCGTCAGAGGCCAACGCCGGCCGCCGCCATCGTCACCACAGCGGCAGCAGCAGCAGCCGCCACAGCAGTAGCAGCAACCGCCGCAGCAGCAGCAGTTGCAGCAGCAGCAGCAGTAGCAGCCGCAGTAGTATCAGCAACAGCAGCAGCCCCAGCAGCAGCAGCAGCAGCGGCAGCCGCAACAGTAGCAGCAGCAGCGGCCGCCGAGCCCGACGACATTGGCGCCCCAAGTACGCGCGCTGACAGACCTACAGGCGGAGAGCCGCAATACCTTGATGCGGCAGGTCGTTGAACTGTAGGATCTGGTCAAGAGCTTACTGCCTCAGCAGCAGCAGCAACCCTTGCAACAGCAGCAGCACCCGTGGACTGACCCGAGAGAGGACCACCTCGCCCACGGCGGGAATGCTGATGAAGTGGTGGAAAACCTCTCCGACTTCGGCGAGGAGGGCGAGGAAGAGGTACTGCAAGCATGCCTCATCCGCCTTGAGGCGCGTCATAGAGCGCGTGAGGCCAATGCTGCCCTCCAGGGCACCAGCTCCAGCACCAATGCTGACCCGAGCTCATCTCACCGTCCACTGAGCTTTGAGGAGCTGGCTCTGCGAGCCCGCCCGGGTAAGGGGATTGCTTCCTCGATGCCAGGCCCCGCAGTGGCTTCGGCCGTTGCCTTGCCGACGGTCAAGCCACCCAAGTGGTTTGAGTCAGATCCGCCCGTCTTCTGGGCTGGGAACGACTTCAAGTCCTGGGAACCGCCCTTCCGTATGTGGGCCATGAGCGAGGGAGTCCTTCCTTACTACCTCAATCCATACCAGGCATTTGACCCCGCCCACACACAGATGGCGGTCCGCGCAGCTTCCGACCTGATGAAGGCCGCCCCGGACTTCACCAAGGACTTCAGTCAGTTCCTTGGCGATTCGCTAACCGGCTCAAGAGTTGACCCTTGCGCGACGTGGGCACTTGCCGTCACTCTGTTTGAGGGCGCCACCTTGGCTCTGACTTCCTAGCACCTCGCCGACTTCAACTCCCTCTGCCAGACTGCTCAGGAGTCTGCAGCCGACTACTGGCGCCGGGCGATGCAGCTGTACGAGGACCTGGGAGACGATGCCCATGCGCAGTACTCCACCCTCCAGATCATCCTCTACGGCATCCACCCCGACTACGCGCGCGTGTTCAGCAACTTTGACCAGACTCTGCTTCGTGACATGGCGAGCGACGGGACCCTGCTGCGCTGGGCCACCCTCCACTTCCTGGAGGTCGCCGGCATGGATGCCGCAAACCGCGCTCGCCGCAGCACCGCTTCAGTTGCAGCTGCAGTTGCCGCCGCATCCCCTTCATCGTCGTCTACAGCAACAGCGGCTCTAGCCCAGGGGAAGAAGGGCCGCAAATCGTCAGGTGGCGGCTCTAGCAGCAGGACCAGCAGCGGTACCAACACCAGCAGTGTCAGCCGCTCCAGCAGCAGCGGGAGCAGCAGTAGCGGCGGAGGCAGCAGCAGCAATAGTGGCAGCAGTAGCTCCGGGAGCGCGACGGGCCGCCGCTTCGTGTGCTTCAAACTGCGGAGGCGACCATCGCTACCACGACTGCACTCGCCTGACGGGCCGCCTATTGGACTGGGAGAAAGTCACGCGTGGGCTACAGCAGGCGCACGAGGCGTGCATGCGCCAGACATCTGGTGCAACCACCCGCTCTACCGCCACCATTGCTACCGTCCCAAAGGAGCTCGCTGCCACGGCATCCTCTCCCACCGACCCTCACGACCGGGTGCTCGCCGACCGGGACAGGACGATCGCGGAGCTGCACCAGCTTCTCGCCTTACGCTCATCTCAGGGAGGTGCGAGTGTGTTGACTGAGCCGAGGGGTTCTACAGCTTGTGGCCTGTCTGTGTCGTTGTGTGATGATACCTGTGGTGGTCCCCATGCCCAGGCGTGTGCGCGTGACAGACCTGATGACGTGTCCTTGTTGCATGCGTCTCATGTACGCACCGCCATTTGTCTTGCCGCGTCGCCTGCCGAGCGTCCCGCTGCCGTGCCCTGTTTAGTCGCCGAGTGCCACGTTGCCCCTTGTACGCGTGTCACAGATGCCACCTGGGTCGTGGACTCTGGTGCCACCCATCACATGACGTGTCGTTGTGACGCCTTTGTCGTCTTGCATCCCGTTGGCGCTGTTCACTCTGTTCGCACTACAGCTGGCCATGAGGTCCCTGTCCAGGGTGTTGGGGTTGTGTAGCTCACCGGACCCGCTGGTCCCGTATACATCTCCGACGTCCTCTTTGTCCCTGATCTGGAACTCAGCCTGCTGTCTGTTCATCCCTGCACCAAGATGGGCCTCGGTGTCACGCACACAGCTGCCGATGCTCGCATCTATGTGTGCGACACCGAGGAGACTGTCCTCAGTGGGACAGTCGTCGATGATCTGAAACACATCTCGGGCTCTTCTGCGAGTACCCCCCCCCCGTTGCCTCTTTCTTCCGCTACTCATGTTTTCATCGCTGGTGCTCTACCCCCTGAGCACCACCGCCTCCTACATCGACGTCTTTGTCATGTGCACCTGGGGGCTGTCGATTGGCTGATCCGCACTCAGCCTGCACTCGGTCTTCATGCAGCGTCCTTCGAGGCGCCGCCCACAACCGACTATCTGGCCTGTGCTGAGGGAAAAATGCACCGGTCCGCTTATCATGCGTCTGTCTCCAGGGTTCGTCGGCCCCTGGAGCTTGTCCACTCCGACCTCATGGGCCTGCTCCCTGTCGAGTTCCAGGAGGACCGCGGTCGCTACGTCCTGACGTTGACTGATGACTTCACGCGCATGCGTTGGGTCTACAGCTTGCGTCAGAAGAGCGATGCAGCCATTGCGGTCCGCATTTGGCTGGTCATGGCCGAGCGCCAGTCTCCCCACCGCCTTCAGACCTTTCGCTCGGACCGTGGCGGCGAGTACCTCCGTGACATGGCTCGTTCCTTCACCGAGCTTGGTGTCTTCCACAACCTCTCCGCTCCCGCCACCCCCCAGCAGAACGGTGTCTCCGAGCGCTGGAACCGCACCATGGAGGATGCGGTCTGCGCCATGCGCGCCGACAGTGCCATGCCTGAGGCCTTTGCCTTCGAGGGCATGGCATACATGACCTGGGTCTGGAACCGCATTCCCCACGGTCCCCTCCCAGGTCACCGCACACCCTACGAGCTGTGGTACGGGCGTCGCGCGGACATGCACCTTGCCCGCGTCTGGGGCGCCCTTGCCTGCGTTTGGTTCACACCGCAGCAGCAGGGGAGCAAGCTCTCCCTGCGTGGTCGCATCTGCGCCTTGGTGGGTGTCGCCTCGCGGTCGAAGGTTTGGCGGTTCTGGGACCCTGAGCGCCGTTGCATCGTGGAGTCCCGTGACGCTCTCTTCTTCGAGCATCTCACCTTCCGTGACCTTGCTCGCATCCACGCTCTGCGTGTTGCTCATGCCCCTGGGTGTTCCGGACCTCGTAGTGTGGAGGAGGCTCCTGGTACGGTTGGCCAAGTGCCCCCGTCCAGTGCAATCACTCCGTCGCCGGCACCCCAAGGGCTGTCCCCAGCGGTTGTGCCCACCGGCACCCCCAGCCCCGACCCGTCTGTGGCTCGCTCCTCTATCCCCAACTCACCGCTCTCGCCCGTGTCTGAGTCTGCATCCGAGTCTGCCTCTGCGTCCGAGGCTCTGTCTGAGCCTGCGCCTGCTTCCGCGTCTAAGGCTCAGATTGATCCTGCGTCCGCATCCGTGCCTGGCTCTGTGCCGTCCTTGCCTCCGGCCGCAGACGCGCCGGCGTCTGCCGTGGGCCCGTCCCCAGCTGTTGAGGCCACGCAAGCCTCGGGTGGCGCACCGGCGTGTGAGCCAGTGACGTCCACCTCTCCTGCCCCGTCGGACCCCTACACACGGGCACCCGGCGGACGTCTCCGCCCTCGTCCCACGCGCAGCGTCGTCAGCGGTGACCAGGGCACGAAGGCCCTCGGCCTAAGTGCTCATGGTCTTGCTGAAGCTCACCCTGGCTGTGCCACTGGTATGGAACTACTTGCTCATGAGCGCGGTCTTGCTCGTGACGCTGCTGAGTCCATGGTGACGGTCGACCCTCCCTCTGCAGCGTATGCCTTGGCTACACACAATGCGCCAGTGCTGTCTCCCGATCCCACCAGCCTACCAGAGGCCTTGTCGGCCCCAGACGCTGAGCAGTGGCGTGCTGCCTGCCAGGCAGAGCTCGATGCCATCCGAGAGCACGGCGTCTTTGAGCTGGTGGACTTGTCAAAGAACCGCAAGGCCATCAAGGCTAAGTGGGTTGTACGCAAGAGGCTCAAGACAGACGGCACTGTGGAGCGCTACAAAGCGCGCCTGACAGCAAAGGGCTTCTCTCAGGTCCCTAGCGTGGACTACACCGAGACCTTTGCTCCTGTAAAGCGGATGACGACCACGCTCACGCTGCTGAGCCAGGTGGCACAGCACGACTGGGAACTCCATCAGATGGATGTCAACAACGCTTTCCTGAACGGGGATCTTGAGGAGGAGATCTACATGGTCCAGCCACCTGGCTTTGAGGATGGTACCGGTCGTGTGTATCGGCTGCAGAAGGCTTTGTATGGCCTGAAACAGTCACCTCGCTGCTGGAACCAAGAGATCACCAGCACGCTGAGACGCGCTGGGTACGTTCAGAGTGATGCTGACCCATCCCTGTTCACCTCACAGTCCCCAGCACTGCTCGCTGCCATCCTCCTCTACGTGGACGATCTTCTGATCGCCTCCCCTGACCTAGGAGTAGTGAACACTGTTAAGGTCGTTCTCTCCTCGCCCTAGAAGATGAAAGATCTTGGTGAGGCCTCTGTTTTTTTAGGGATGGAGATCATGCGCGACCGTGTCCGCTGCACACTCCGTGTCCATCAGGGACGCTACGCAGAGACTGTGGGGGAGCGCTTTGCCGACCTCCTCGCTGCCGTCCGCACGGCCTCCACGTCCATGACACCTGAGGGGCAGGCCGCCCTGAAGGTGGATGACCCAGCTGACCTGGGGGAGCCAGTTGATGTGACCCTGTACCTGCGAGTCATCGGCTCGCTCATGTACTTGGCCACCACGACACGGCCCGACGTTGCCTTCACTGTCAACCTGCTCGCCCAGTTCTCGCAGGCTCCGCCAGCGAACACTGGAGGTCGCAGTCCGGTGTGTTCGCTACATTTTGTCCACCGCACGCTTCGGCCTGTACTTTCCCGAGCAGGTGTTGTTGTGCTCGATGGGTACACAGAGAGCGACTGGGCGTGGAGTGCATATGGCAAAAGCCGCACCGGCTACATCTTCCTCATTGGAGGCACTGCAGTGTCCTGGCGAGGTGGGAAGCAGGGCTGCATCGCACGGAGTACTGCTAAGGCAGAGTATGTTGCCCTAGGCGCCGGTGCAGCGGAATGTGTCTTGCTCGTCCGTCTGTTGCGTGAACTGCGTCAGTCCATTCCCCCCGTGGTTCTTCAGTGTGACAACATGAGCGCGGAGGCCATCGCCAAGAACTCAGGTGTGTTCCATGCACGCACGAAGCACATCAATGTCGAGCATCACTTCGTGCGTGACCTGGTTGATCGTGGTGAGATCCGAATCATCCACGTGAGCACTGACAGGCAGTGCGCGGATTTTCTGACCAAAGCTCTGGGTCGTTCGAAGTTTCATGCGGCCACTCGTTCCGTTGGACTCTCCCCCACCCCTCTTGCAGGTTGATTCCTCATGTGCCATTCTGTATGTGCTATGCTTACTGCTTGCAGCGGCTTTGCGTTTCCTGCTCTGTACAGCGTCAGTGTCTGCATGTGCATGGACGTGTTTTGCCCTCCGGTCATGGGGGAGTGTTGTGTGTGTCGTACACAGCTTACGGTGACCCCTCGGCTCATGTCCATTCACGTGCAGATCCCTGAGACTGGCGACGGTGGCAGAAAGCTGGCAGCCGGCAACGACGGGCACCCAGAAGACTTCCGTCTTTTGTAGACTCGTGCTGTGTCACAGCACGTAGGCGTGCAGCCTATTAGGATGTAGATCTCGTCGACGTGGCCGTTCTGGTTCAAACGGCTCGTCGTTCTGACGTGTCTGCAGGGAATTGTGACCAAACTGTGTTTTTGCCACTGTTTTGTCCTGCTAGACTGATAGCGCCGTTGTGCGCCGTGTGTGTGTGTGCGTCCACTAGGTCCGTGGCACTATTTAGGTTGGCTAGACCTCTGTTGTCATTTCTCTCTGCACTTTTCAACATTTGCAGCTTCTGAAACTTGTGTTTGTGTCCCTAGCCCACCCCTTGCTGTTCTTACCTCCACCTATGTGTGTTAGTGAGTTAGCTGGCCGGCTTGTACTGCCGCGCCAGCGTCAACGGTGCTAGGAAGTTGTCTTTCACAGGGTGCTTGCAAGGGAAGACACCGTCTTCTTACAATTGCTCGAGCACTGTTTGCTGTAAGCAGTCTTTGTTTGGACATCACACAGCAATGACGGGTGGCAGAAGTCGCGGGGAAGCGGTGAGAGCTCAATCATGTTCAACCAGAAGTGTGCCAACCCACACCTGTCCTTCTGTGCTTGTTCACCAACAGCATCCCATCCTGCCATCAACTGTCCCCATGCACACCCAAGCATGCCTTGGTGTGTTTTCATTCAGTCTCTGGGAAAGCTATGTATGTCTACTAGATTATTCTCAATGGACAGAGGATGACTTCCAGAGTCCTCTTGCCTACATCACAGACCTTCCTGCTCATGTCCTACCAAGTATCACTCTTACAAGTGGTATGTCAGCAAAGACAGTGCCTCATGGTACACACTGAGACAGTCTACTCGGCTCACTGACATGAATGTGGAAGATGAGGCAAATGGCAATACAGAGAGGGGGGAAACCATAGGGGAGAGTAGAAGAAGATGGTGGAAGGATACAGGAAAGCATACGCAGATTGGAGGGAACGAGGGAAGGATCAGAGATCCAAGGGACAGGAGGGAATGGGGGGAAGAAGATAATCGAACTTCAGAAGGCCACTCTTCAAAAGTGATATGTACTGAGGAAAACTAACCTGTAACTGTTTATGAATACAAAACTGGCAGGAACAAGAACACAGAAGAGTGCAACATAGGGAAGGCGAACTTGGCCCAGTCGAATAGTCAAGGGAAAGGGAGCTGAATGGAGAAATTTCAGAACCGCCTATCTCCATAGAAAGTGCCTTGGCGTCAAGGGTGAACCCTCCTTGAACACTCCCAGCGCATCCCTCACCCACTGCGTGTGGGGAACAAGCATGGCCTTCCCGTCCGTCGCACAGACGCTTTGGCATGGGCACGTATGCCGACGAGTCAGGTCATGCTGCCCCTTATCGTCATCGTCTTCGTCGACGACGACGACGCCGATAAGGAGCAGCGTTTAGAATGACGCCTTGACCAAAAAAAGCTCATCAGCCGCCGAAGCCGTAGAGAGTGCGGCCCTGGCGCTTGAGCGCGTATACAACATCCATGGCGGTGACGGTCTTGCGCCGGGCGTGCTCCGTGTACGTGACGGCGTCGCGGATGACGTTCTCAAGAAAGACCTTGAGCACGCCGCGAGTCTCCTCGTAGATGAGGCCACTGATGCGCTTCACGCCGCCACGTCGGGCCAGACGGCGGATGGCGGGCTTGGTGATGCCCTGGAAGTTGTCGCGGAGCATCTTGCGATGGCGCTTGGCGCCGCCCTTGCCCAAACCCTTGCCGCCCTTGCCGCGGCCGGACATGGTGGCGAGTGGTCTAAAGAGAATTGGTTGCCGGGGGGGATCCTGCTGGTTGCTGTGATGGCTCAGGCGGTAGAGGAGATGACTCCACGACTTGATCAAAAAGGCAAAGTTAGTGAGAGCGGTGAATGAGCGACTGGCTGCAGCGGCGTGCGGGACACGGAGCGAAGGAAGACACGTCTTCGCTGTCGAGCGTCGGGCGTCGAGGGTCGAGTGTCATGTGTACTGCATTCGCATTTGCATCCGTCAACAGCCGTCGCCTGGCCGCTATTTTGTACGCGGGAGTACAACATGAAGCCACAGATGGACTTGCCGATAGGCCACGGCCCACTTCGGTGTGCGGCCATCCCGAGGGCGCAGGCCTGCTCTTTTCGTATATTATTATTTTGCGGGATTCCACATGGACAGCCGAAGACAGCGGGCACAAAAAACATTTTCTCTTCCCAGAACATCGGACCGTTGGTACGCAGACAGTTGACTTCACGAGCATCTCCGCGCTCGGCGGCGGATGCAATGAAACGACATAGATATAACGCTGGACGAGATCGCCAGGATATCCACACGGCCTAGGAAATGACTCTCCCATATCCAGTAGCAAACATTCTTCTCCATTATATCCAGCACTTGAACAAAAAGAAACTTGGAATCCAGCTCGCTTGCCAAGCCTAGTGTTACGTCCCTGACGTACATGAGTCTCTAAACTCTGTGAGTGGAAAATTCTTTCATTGCATTCATGGCCCATCAAGCGACAACTTCAAGATTATTTTGTCTTTCGAACAAGGGCATGGTGCCCAACTTCCGGTGTTCCCTTTAGTAGTTTCAGACAACTTCGGCCACTTCGGCCACTTCGGCCAAAATGGCCAACAGAAGCGTTTCGTACCATATCGATCATTCGATATTGTTCGGACAACTTCTAGATGGTGCAAGACTCTTATGAAGAATCGTCTCAATATTCTTGAAGTCCCCCGACTTCTTGATGGAGATTCTCGAAGCGACCACTCACGATGCAACCTCGCAAGCGTCGCTCGGCTCCTGCGCCGAGGACCCAACATATGCCTCATTCTCATTCACTCTCAATACGCGGATCAAACAGCAGCGGCAACTTTTGCGGAAAATGGTGCAGCACCAACGAACCCGACAGCCAAACCGGTGACGGACCCCTCGGGCTTGACGAACCATTCGCTCCCACCACAGCCCGTTGGGAAACCACCTAGCGCGATGGGAGGCACCGACCAATAGGCGCAAATCAACAAAGTCCTGTACCAAAAGTTGTCGGGGTTCAAGAGCCTCAACAACCAACTGCTCCCGTAACTCAATACGACGACAGAGGACCTTCAAAACTCTCGTGCGCACGAAGTAATGTTCATCGAGATGAATTAACAACTCTCGAGTGAAGCCTAGATTCGTTCGGCACTTCTCGAGACGTTCGATCCCGCCAATTCCAAGGGACCGATAGTCAGAATGTGGCTGACGAGTTTGGAGGTGTACTTCATTGTTGCTGGGGTCAACAACAACAAAAAGAAAACAGACCTCACAGCCTCGCTTTTGCATGACACGACTTTAAGTTGGCGGTCTGATCTAAAGGCCATCCAAGGGCAGTAGGAGACCGGCGGAGCTCGATCAACGTCTCATGTGACCGCTCTCACATCATCAACGCCAAGCGTACTACCTTTGACACAGATGAATACGATGTGGTCCGAATCTCTCACGCCATAGGAGACATGGAGCGACTTTGGGCGCGATACACTCGCTTGCTTCAAAAACCTGAACCTGAAGTATGACACGGTACAGAATCCAACATCTGTGGTAGTAGTCCTGCGTGGCGGTGTACACTCCGCGTTTTTGCGAGATCATCACTCGTAGTGACCTCGCCCCCGATGAACTGCGCTTAGGAGAATAAGGAGAAGAAGGGGTGTGGCAAGGGGTAGAAGTAAACAAAGCTGACGGACAGTGGCAGAGGAAGGTTGATCCATTACAAAACTGTGGTAATTCCCACTGGTACACGGAGTGCCAGAACTCCCTCGACTAGGAAAAGATTATACGTAGCTTCCAGGGTATGCACACACCCAGTGGATTGCTTTCATATCCATACAGGAGAGTGGGACCATAGTGAGAGCAGGCGTTGAGAAACTACCTTCTCTTGCCTTGACCTCAAGGAGCAATGACCAGGATCCCCGAAGTATCACAATTGTGGAGCTACATTAGCTGGTGGATCTTGACGTTCAAGCATTTTGAAGCATGAGTGGCTCACATTCTGTCTTTTCTATGGTGTCCATTCCCCGCGATGATGTTTGTAGGGGAGGGGGGCTAAATCTGCCCATGATGAGGACGAGTCCTGCCCTACCACCACAAATTGACTTGATGAGTTACATACTCGCGCTACACATTGTTGTTTGGATCCGTCTGCCAAGCATCTAGTCAAGGTTGACTCCGTGGCGCATTGCTCAGCAACAAGGACAGGTCATGGAACGAGTGCCACCTGCATTATGGACTCCGGTGCCACTCATCACTCGACATATCATCCTGTTGAATTTGTTCTTCTTAGTCTTCTTGGATCTGTTCCACTTGTTGGCACAAGGTCTTGGGCAGGCCCTACCTGAAAAACAAATTTGGGATTGTTCGCTTTGATGATCTGTCTTGCCCCTTGTACATCTCTGACATGCCTTTCATCCTAATCTTAAGCTCATATTGCTTTCGTTTTGTGCCTGTTTCTGGATGGGTCACATTGTTCATCGCTCTACTGATTATTCCATATTGTATGCTTGTGACACTCGTACCATTGTACTCTGACAAAAATGATTTGAACCGTGTCACTTGGTGCACTTTCTTTGTCTCCTCTGCTCCATCCTCCCGTACTGAACATGTGTTTGTTACTCGGTAGCATCGGTAGTTACTCCATCACCATTTGGGTCATGTGAGCACGGCCACTGTGTCCAAGATCGTCCAGTGTAGCGATCCCTTGGTCTTCATGCCGTTTCCTTCGAGAAGCCACCCAAGACCAGCTCTGTCTTCTATGTTCAGGATGAGATACTTCGCTGTGCCTACACTGAGTTTGTCTCTCAGGCTCAACCCCTATTGGAGCTTGTTGAGTCGGACGCAATCCATCCCCTCCCGGTCGTTTCCTTGTTGGGCCGTGGTCGGTCGGTACATCCTTACCCTCACAAACAACATCACCCGGATACAGTGGGTGTACATCCTCCACCACAATGAACGATGATGCTATGGTGGTTTGCTTGTGGGTGGTCATGGCCTTTTTTCAGTCCTGTCTTGCTCTCCACACGTTCAAGCCATGAAGTGGTGGGGAGTTCCTTGACAAGATGGGCATTCTTTGTGGAACATGGTGTCTTTCACCAATTTTCTGTCCTCACAGCAACTGAGAAAGTTGTGCGTCATTACTAATACTACACCATCAAGAATACGGTCTGCACAAGGCAAGATGAATACAATCTCTCAGATTTCTTCAAATTTATGGGCTTTCCCAACATGGGCCTGGAACCGCTTCCTGTACAGTCGTCTCCCGGACCATGTCATACCATAGAATCTCTAGTTTGGCCATCTGTCCAACCTTCACCTCCGGTGTGTCTGTAGCTCCCTATCTTGTGTCTTGTACACAAAGAGCCACCAAGGCTCCAAGGCCTGTCTACCTGATTGCATGTGTTCCCTTTTCAGCATTACCCCACGATTGAATGCCTGAGCCTTTTGAGTCCCTGTCCATCATCGAATTGTTTGTTTGTCAAGATCCCCTCTTCTTTGTGGCTCTCAGTGATAGGGATCTCTCTTGTATCCTATCCCCGACCACTAACCTTGTTCCCACCTGTGTCGATTACCGTTGGATGGGGGATTCTAAGCTGGTGGATAGGTCCATCCTTTTCTCCTTACCTTTCATTGAGTTACTCCATGTGATCCTTAGTCATGTGGCCTTGTGGGTTCCTACAATGACACCTGCATATTTCATGCCTCCATCCCTCCAGCCTCCATTGCGACCATACCTGTGTTTACCACCGCTGTGACCCTTACGGTGTTTCTTGTGTCTGTACCTGAGCCTTTTCCACAACGGTCCCTTTTTCTACCTCCTTGCCTGCATATCCTAATGTTGCAACCTCCTGTGCTCTTATTCTTCCACCATCCAAGAAGCAAACATGCACTATAGCTGGCGGCACTCGCGGGCCTCAACAACCAGGTAATCTAGCGGCTCAACTCCATGATGGAGGAGCTCTGGAATGCACTCGCACGGGAAGTGGTACTCGTAGTGAGCCTTATAATACTCCTGCCCTTGGTGAACAGATCAATCCTCCAAACTCCAAAGGACTGAACATCAGGATGTGGATGACGAGTTTGGAGGTTTACCACACCACTGCAAGGGTCAACTACAGAAAGAAGAAGATAGACCTTGCGGCCTCACTTTTGCATGGCACAACGCTCAGTTGGTGGTCTGATCTACAGATCATTCAACAATAGCAAGAGATTGGTGAAGCAAGATCAACATCTCACAACACCCATCTCATGTGGTTGACTACAGGCATTTAAACTCTTTGAGAGGATAAATCAGGACTCCCTAGCACCACTCAACAAATGGCACAGATTCACGTGCACTCTCCTTGCACGCTCAGGAAGAATCAAGAAAAAAGTCTGACGCAAGTTGCAGCAGCTGCATTAGCACTCCAAAATGGCAGACTACATGCACATTCTTGGTAAAATCATTAGCGACAGCAACATTGACCCTAACAAATGATTCTTCCATTACAACAATGGCGTATCACACCATGAACAAAGGGCCATCACAATCTTCAGCGTCCATGATGACTTGTCGCGGATGACAGTAGCAGCCAAAGGAGTGAACAATGCTGTGTACAATGCTTGGATCCAAGAATCCAATGGATGGTAATTCCAAAACCACAATCATTGTGGTAAAGGGAGGAACCAACTGTCACAATTCTCGACCCCACTAGGGATCAACACCGTTGATGAGAAAGATGGATAGCTATGCTGGACTTGCAGAAAGCTAGAACAGGTCTCGTGTGATTGTTTGAAGAGATTGTATCAGAGAAAAAGAGGGAGAAGTGTCAAACAAAGGCGGATGAGTAGGGGAACATTAGAGGACAGGAGTAGATGGTCAAACTCTTGCTCGCTTGGAAAACTCTACACAGACAGATCGTCCATCTCAACGTCTCACGGCGCCAAAGATGAGGGTACCTGAGGTTAAAAAAATGGCAAAAGTTGTGAGAGCAATCACCCAATGATACTGCTAAAGGTACATCAGAGGGGTTGCAAGAGTCACAAACCTTTACCAACACTTCTTGATGGAGGGACCTCTCACAGATTTGTAAGCAAGGACATGGTTCGGGAGCTGCTTACAAACCAAACCAATAACATTTGAAGGAAAGATAGTCAACGGACAGTTGGAAATATGTCAACTACGCAAACCACTTTGCGTGAAAATCGGAGAACTTCAAGATGTAGCGGACTGGTGGTCTTGCTCAATGAGTGACCAAAAATCATCCTTGGGGGAGATTTTATGTATTAGCACAATCCGCAAGTGGAATAGTGCAGTGGTACAGTGTACGCAGAAGTTAATGGTGCTCATAGAAACTTGCTGCTCATAGGACAAAAGAGGGCACCACGAGCAGTAGAGGTGGAAGCAAGAGAGGAAGTCGTAGACGCCACAAAATGACATCAACCACAACCAATTTTGCCAGGTGTGGCCAAGTGATACAACCAACATGGAGCACATGCGTGTCTTATTCACGTGGAGCCAAGCAAGGAATCAGAAATCATGGCAGCTGACTTATCAGCATAGTCAGCCTCATTGGCAATGACACCGAAAAGTTCGCAGCCGTACCAGAAGAGCTTGCACCACTCCTTGAGGATTCAGCATGGATCTTCCTCATCAAATTACCACGTGAGTTCCCTCGGTAGGGAACAGTGGACCACTGCGTGGACATCAAGCCATGCACTCAACCAGTAGTCAAGGGAGCTTATCGAATAAGCAGCCACAAGCTGACAGAGGTGAAGTGCCAACGGGATGAGATGCTCAAGCAATGATTCATTCGATCGTCCATGTCACACTACCATGCCCTGATGCCTCTTTTTAAAAATTAGACCAGCGGGATGTGTACACATATAGATTATGAGTTGATAAACAACATTCTCAATAAATCCCGATATCATGTACCTTGCACCAATGAGTTGTTCGACCAACTCCGAGGAGCAAAAACTTCATTTAGAACCAATCACCCCTGATTCATGCACCCATGAAACAGTGTAATAACACACAAGTGACGACCAAGAAATTTCCTTACATTCCATCATTGGGCTATCGTAAAAAGCTATGAATTCAAAGAACGACTTGATGCAGAATTGATTCGCTCAAATTTTGTCGAGTTCAAATGATTCTGGTGTAAAGTATGAATTCAAAGAAAAGGCACAGGGATTACCTTGAATTCAACGCGAGCTTTGGTGTTTTTTTTGTTTTGTTTTGTTTTTTTTTCCGACAAAAAACTCAACCCTTCGACTTTTAAAATGGTCAAAACTTCAAATGGCGGCTTTCGAGGCCACAGAGAGTTCTCCTCCACGATGGTGAGGACCCTTCCGTGGCATTGCAAGCCACCGCAGCGGCTCAACACGTGGTCAAACACAGACGACAAGGAAAAAAACAAAGTATTGATCATTGTATGAGACCCAAGTGTGCCGACCCTATAAAAAAAAGAAAATTGTTAGGGATAGAAAGTGCATTATGCCGTATTGATTTTGTAAGTATTTAGATGGTATCTATGAATTCGATGAGATTTCATTCTTGATTAAATTCGATGATGGGTGAACGATTAACATCAAAATCATTTTTTTTCATGGCATGAAGATGGTGAGAACCTTCCACACGGATTACATCGTTTCCATATACTTCTTAGGAACAAACTTTACCCCAAACTAATATTGGCTTTTTGAGACAGGGAGCAAGGGCTAGGACCCTTGCTGTTAGGATCTTTGGGTGATGAGCAGTGCAGTTTATACAATAGTACGTGAAATATCTGGAAAACTTGGATGGGAAAACTGGAATTTTGATTGGTACAAAGTACAACTACGGTACATGAAAAACCTAGTCAAGCTAGGTAGCACAGCTCCTGGCCCACTGAGGGGCAATGCCTTGCTAGGCCTTGTAGGCCGTCGTGGCAAGGATCTTGGCACAATCTTCAGGTTGACTGGCCTCCAGGGAAGCCTCCACCCGGGCTGGCAGGCCTTGCCAGGCTTATAGGGGCCTTGGAGGGATCTCCTGCAGAGTCTTGGTCTGGGCCCTAGAGTCAGAGGCTTGAGCAAAGCTGAGTTCTTGCAGAGTGTTGAGATAATTCTGGAATGAGAGGAGCTTCTTCTTTCATACTTGAGGTCCTAGCAAGTTGACCACCTGAAGGAGAAGCTTCCTTCAGGTGGTTTAGGTCTGCTCCCTCTTGTGCCCTAGTAAGGAGAAGCTTCGTTCAGAAGAATCTTCCTAGATAATAGATTTTGTGTCTGGCACCTCAGTAGGTTCAGGGAGAAGCTTCCTTGTTGTGAAAGCTTCATTAGGTGTTCAAGTACAGCCTCCCTTGGAGGTTGCTTACTCTGTAGGCTTTTCTGTGAAGATCGTTGATTGTGCCGTGCTACTACATGAGATGCATTGATCACGAGCCTCCTGAAGCTTGTACCAGATTGGCCCATGCTGGTAGACTAGCCCAGGCTCCTAGCATGTGGATGATGATGTAGTGCAGGTCTCATGGTGAGGGTGCATGCCGCCCGTCGAGTCAGCTAGAGTGTTCCTTGATCAGGATAGCTACACAACACTGTCCAGCGAGTAGCTCCCCTCCCTGCTACAGCTAACTGGAGGCATGCGCAACCCTCTTGCGAATGCCAGCACACTATATTACACGCCAGACCCTTCAGGTTGCTTGAAGGCTAGCTACCAGAATCTATCTGGCCTATAGAAGAGAGAATTCCCATTATACGTGGACCCGGGAGTTCACCGTAAAATCCAAAATTTTTGATACAGTGCTACGAGTGCAGTGCCGTCTTCACCATATCGGAGCATGACACAAGCGCAGTAATCGTACCTCTCAACACTCCCCCTCGATTGCTGTGCTGGTGGTTTGAACCGTGTCATACCTGTGTGCTCCCGGAAAATTCCTCAAGTGACTACCAGAAATCTTCGTCGAGGAAATGGAGCTGTGTATCCTTCTCGCTGAGTGGGAAATCTGGAAAATTGTCAATATCAGCTTCTGTACCGGAGGAAATAATTCTTTCCTTTTGACGTGGTGCCGGGGTCACTCCATGACCCGTTGTTGGGCTGCTGGGTATGTGATTCCAACAAACTGTCATATCGAAAAATTTCCGGGTCGAGTTCGGGCTAGTCCAGGAAGTTATCGGTTGCCTCATGCAAAAGCAACCCTTTGAAGATCAGGTGCTTCATGAAGATGAGGCTGTGCATGTTGAATTGGTCCCTACGGCTCCTTCCTACATCCTTCCTGCACTTATGATGGTGGAGAATATTCCAGAAAAACTGTTTTTGGCTCTGTGTTGACTTTCCAGTCGCTAGAGCAATACAAAAGTCTTCCTCATCATTCAAGAGGTTGTCCTTATCGTTTTCGGTTGCGAGCAACTTGTTTGTAGAATTGACATCCTATTTACTGTTACTGTCACATTGGAAAACCCATTTTAGTCCTCGCTGACCGCTGCATGTCAACTGGAAACCGTTGTTCTTCCTCACTTTGTCTCTGGTAGTCGTTTGTGCGCTCTTCCGCTGAATGTGGGGTGTGTCCTCTGATTTTGTGAGTGAAGGCGAGGTCCTGATTGGCTTCAGCACCTCGTCGTGAACTGTGGGTGCTGCTTGGACCCCTTCCCCTTTCACTACCCGTTTGTTGGATTTCTCCTCCGTCCTCCTCCTGGACTGTCCACTTATACTTGTGTGTCTGCCGCACGATTTTGCTGGAGAGAGCACCGCTGATGTGAAGTCAAGGAGGCATCTCGTGCACCCCCCATCAATGGCTGTGTAACAGCCTTTCTTTTTTCCTTTGCGTTGTCGTATTCAGGAAGTTTGCCGCTTCTGTTTTTTTTTTTTTTGGGAGATGGCCATGCTGTGAGAACGGGCCCCGCTAGAGTAGCCCTACGCTTGCTGATGTCAACAACGAGAATCCTGCTTTGCAAGCAGCCGTGACCTCCATCGACGCTTGCTCACCCTCTCGTCTTTGTCAAGGTTGTTCGACCTCACAGCCGCGTTGGCGGCAGCCATAGCGTCTGCTGCATTGGCTGCTTGCAAGCTTGCTGCTCCATTTATTTGTCTTTTTTCCCACAAAGGTCTGTTGCTGCTCGCGACCATGTTTAAGGTTGCAGCAAGTTTTTGCAAATACGGCAGGTCCTGCGGTGATAGTGAGGGATTCAGATTTGTTGGCAGATACTCCATCATAGACTGTTGTTGATGGCAGCAAAGACTGAGGCCGTCGTTTTAACTGTGAGTCTACTTCTGCCTGCTAGACCAGTTGCGGTGCTGCTTGGGCTGTTGCAATGAGCAGGAGGCTGCTGAGTGTTTTTGTTGTTTGGTGGTGGTGCTTTTTAGAGCTGCATTTGTACAACACCCCACACCATCCCGTGGTCCACGATAGCCACGTTGACTTGTTGAATGACAACTTGCTGTTGCTCCAGAAAGTTTTGCTTTGGTTGATGTTGTCTCTTGAACCATGAATCATGTGAGATCCATGTGCATAAAGCAGGCTTGCGCAATGGCGGAGCTCCGTGTGTTTGACTTCCGCACCCCCTCCACGACTGGTCGCTTCCGCACATACTATGAGAGGGCTTTGGAGGTAAGACCACACTGCTCCTTACACCTGTAGAACACGTCCTTTGGGATGCTCTTTGTCAAAGAGTCGGGTGCTTGCTTTATGCTTGGCACATACATGAGTTCGATCGTGTTGTCTTTAACCTTTGAACGAATCCAATGCCCACTAACATTGATGTACTTTGTTTGACCTTGAAATTTTGCGAGGTCAATCGTAGACTTGTCATGTTTCTTTTTTGTTGGTTGGACTTGGGCAAATCCGACATCCTCCAGGAGGTTGCAAAGATATGTGACCTCCTGTGCTGTTGAAGTTGCAGCCACGGACTCAGCTTCAGCTGAAATGAGTGTGATGAGGTTATGTTGCTTGCTGGTATAGGACAATGCTCCTTTACCAAGCAAGCACACAAAACCCATCATACTCCGACGATCTTCCTCCGTTCCTCCAAAATCGGCATCAACGTAGTACTCAAGATTGAGGCTAGCTGCCGTCCCAAAAGCAAGACTGGTGTCCCCAGTCATCTTTAGATAGCCTACAGCTGTGTCGAGCTCCTTGCACGCCACCTCTGTACAAGTCTCATTGCCGCGTGCTAGGTTGCTCACGGCAAAAAATAGATCTGGCCGTGTGCAACTTGCTGCATGCATCAAGGATCCGAATCTGTTCGGGTAGTTGGTCTCGCTCCTCCTCCTCTCTCCCTGATGAGTCAGTTGTTTCTGTGACTGAAGTGTTGGTACATGTCGGTCGGGAATGTTGAAACCTTCACAAACTGCTTGAGTCCGTACAAACTCTTCACCGGTTTGCACACTCTACCGCTCCTGTTGTTGTAGCCCTCTCGTTGTTTTATGTAGACGTTCGTATCCATCTCGCCATGTAGAAAGGCATTTTTTACGTCGAGCTGATGCACCTCGTAGTCCATCACTACTGTAACTGCCAGCATGATGCACGTGGTGGTGTAGTGGCTCACGGGAGTGTAGGTGTCAAAGAATTCTTTCCCGTCAACTTGCGTGAACCCCTTTGCCACGAGGTGAGCCTTGAACTTTTCAATGCTCTCATCGGCTTTTGTCTTGACGCAAAATACCCAGTTCACTCCCACTAGTCGAAACCTAGATAATAGATTTGTGAGATCCCAAGTCCTTTAATCCATGAGACTCTTGTACTTTGTGTCAAGTGCTGCTTTCCATTATACAGCATACTCACCTTGCAGTGCTTCTTTTAGAGTCTGTGCTCTGGTGGAAGCGTGCTCGTTGATACAAGAGCTGCAAGGTAAATGGTGGTGAATTCTGCCAAGACATCATCCGCCTTCTTGTTGATGGAGCAGGCCGTGATAGCCATGTCTGCCTCTTTTATCTCCTGCTCTTCTTCTTGTTGTAACATTTGTCGTAGTAGGCGCGTGAGGTGCCCGCCGTGCATGACAGCTTTATCTTGTGGTTTCCGCGTCGGATGCGGACCGACCTACATGCTCACCACCTTGGGTTCGTCCTGACGTACTCCAAGAGGCTGATTATCAGTGGAGATGCATTCATTCTGACAAGCCACGAGGGGCCCACCTGGGGACATGGGCTCTTGATGCGCCTCCTCCAAATCAAGAAGGGTATGTGGCACATTGATAGCTTCTCCCTCCTCAAGAGATTCCATATAGGAGTCGTAAAATTTCTAGAGTAGAGTAGGCTCACTTCCCTGCTTAGTCATCCAAGTAAAGCACGTCAGGTTCTTGAAGAATATGGCATCTCTGCTGGTGACTATATGATGGAATTCCATGTTGTAGAACTCCTACCCCTTCATGTTAGGGCTTTCTCCGATGAAGATACCCCATGTTGCTTTGTCCGCTAGCTTCCTCCGACGTTCCTTTGGGACATGAAGAAGAGCCATGCACCATAAAGGGTATAGCATAGAGATGTCGGGATTGTCATCGTGCCATGCTTTAAAGGGTGTTATGCCCGGTAGCGATGCGTGTGGCACACGGTTGCGTATCCACACTGCTTGTTGAAGTGCAAATGGCCACCACAAGTTGTCGAGCTGCGCTCCTAGTAGCATTGACTTCAGTTTCTCTTGCATCATGGAATTTTCTCTCTCCGCTATGCCATTCTGCTGCAGGGTGTATGGCGTGGAGAACTGTTGTACGATGCCAATGTATTCAAGCTGAGTGGCAAACTCTGTGCTTGTATACTCGCCAGCACCGTCAGAGCGGAAAACTTGTAGTTTCTTGTTGCTTTGCCTTTTGGCCTCGCAAGCCACTTAAAGAAGCATGTTAGAGCTTTGTCTCTTGTACGGAGAGGATACACCATCCTTGTGGAATCATCTACAAAGAGCAGAAAGTAACGATATACTCCATAGACTGTTGCCGTTGGTAAAGGTCCACATATATCGGTGTGGACCAGCTTCAGCTTCTGGCTTACGTCGCACTTTGTTGTCACTGGAAACATCTTTCATGGTAGCTTTGCCCACACGTAGTCTTCACAAGGCTCTGCTGCATCCTTACTACTGCTTTCCTTGATATCAAGTCCGTTGACCTGCTCGTGTTTCTCCCTTATCTATACAGTTTGGTCGCTAATGTGGCCGAGCTGTTTGTGCCACAACTGAGGTCTGCGCCGAAAACCTGGTGGAGACTTGCTGTTGCGAAGGGCGTATCCAGCCCTCTTTTTGGAGTTGGTGCCTCAAAATCTAACTCAATCATGCCGTGCGGAAGAAGGCAACCTTTTGCAAAGGTCTCAACTTCACGGCTCTTGAGAGTCACATGTTGTCCGTTACTAATGATTCACGTATTTCTCTTCATGAGCTGCCCCAGTGAGAGGAGGTTTACCGTGATGTCAGATATATACAGCACACCCCCAAACTTCACCTGAGCACCATTGTACCAAGTCACTTTCATCTTTCCTTTTCCCAAAATAGGTACTTGTCGCTTGTTTGCCATCGTAACAAAGCCTTTGGAGCAGGGTTCAAGTTCATGGAGGCAGGCCTTGGCATATGTGATGTGCAAAGTGCACCCACTGTCTAGGTACCAGACGTAGGTGGAGTGGGCCAGATCATCACTCTGTTTGTCTGAAAGCTACAACACTGACCTCGTGTAGCCAAACTGCTTCTCATTTCCTCCATCATGCTTCTTGGCCTATTTGTTCTCACCTCTCTCTGGCTGCTTCTCCTTACTGCCAACTGCCTTCTTCTCCCCTTTTATCTTGAGTTGATTGCTCTGTAACGTTGCTGTTGCCTTGCTTGCTCCTCATCCCACATCCTTTTTCTGCACTCCCATTTCATGTGCCCAATCTTCTTGCAATAATGGCACTCAATTGGAGGTCATGACCCTACATTCTGGCCGTATGCGCTGCGCTTGTTGGTTTTTGGTGAGGACTGGGTAAAGGACTGGATCGATGCAGAATTTCTAGTGGAAAAGCTCTACTGCGATGGCTGAGGGGAGGACACCGCAGTGCTCACGCCATGGTAGATTGCATTGGACAGAATTATCTCCCTCTCTTGTCAGCTGCCGGTCATGCTGCTCAGTCAGAAGCATTTTGAAAACACATGATTCTGTGAGCTTTGCTTCATGCTTGAACTTGAGTACCTTCCGGACGTCGTCCCAGTCCCCAGTCAGTCTGTTGAGGAGAAAGGTCACGAATACAGGCTCTGAGACAGGAGTATCTGTCACTACGAGTTGATCGCAAAGTGACTTGGCCTTGTTGATGTTGCACTCGATATTGTCGAAGGTGTCGAGGTTGATGTGTGACATATCCGTTAGGAGGTGAGATTTGAAGGATGAGTCTCCAGACATGTAGGTCCTTAGCAGGTAGGACCAGGCTTGGTGAGCTGGCTCAACAGTCTCTTCGTACATCCACATGGCTTGCTTAATGCTCAAGGAATTGTCACGATTCTAATGCAACTTGTATATTTGAGAATGATGCAGGTTTGAGAGAGTTTTGGTTGGGTTATTGACGGCCATGGATGGCTTTCAAACTAAGTCTAATTCCTAGGAGGGAACGAGAGGGAGCTCTACAGGGTGGGACTCGCTAGTCGAGCCCACCCGTCGGCTGGCAAGCGAAGCTCGCCGGCGCTTGTTTTTCCAGCGCAAGGAAACACCGTGCACGGCCGTGCTTTCGGCTCTAGGCGGGTTCTTTATTTGAGCACACATTGTGCCATTCACAAGTGCCCAGCCTGGACCACGAGGTCTGGTCTAGTTCTTTGAGCACAAGCATGAAGCATGAAGTAATACAGAAAGAGCAAGACTAAACTAGGTCATCCAATGCTAGTCCAGTAATAGTCATTTGTGAACAGGGTAGAGTTGGGACACGACTTTCGAGAGGGAAGCGAGCACAGGAGGAAGAATGGGAGTAGATGTGTTACGTGCTTGATGCTGACGCACACGCTCACTATGCGTCACCTCCGCTCTGTGAGTCAGCATGCCCTGCACACTCATGGCTACCACAGAGTCATGCATATATACAAGGAGGATTAACATGCCCCCTTGGCCATGTGTGCAGAGGGTGCATAGCCAAGATGATGGAGTTGAATTTGAAGTGCGGTGGAGGGTAGTGCTTTGGTGAGGAAGTCCGCCAGTTGTGCATCACCACTGATGGGTTGGACTTGAATGGCTCCTGCTTCTACTGCCTCATGGATGAAGTGATGTTTGAAGCTGATATGCTTAGTGCGTGGGTACAACAGACCAATATTGGCGGCAATGCAGCGTGTTGCAAAGCTGTTGTTGTGCAATGGGATGGCGTGCACATTCAACCCCAATTCCTCAAGCAGACGTGCCAGCCAGATGACCTCATACGCCACTTCACCCAGTGCCATGTACTCTTCTTGAGCAACACTAAGTGCCACACATGACTGTTTCACACTTTGCCATGACACAGCCGTACCCCACAGACAAAACACATACCCACCACGACTACGGGCCTGACGGTCTCGCGCATAGTCACTGTAAGCCTGTCACAGAACCCATCCAAAAAACAACACAATGTAGGAGCAAAGACCAGACCAAAGCCAAAAGTGTCCAGCACATAGCGTACTAGCTTCAGCAATGCTTTGTGATGCGTGCTACAAGGTTGTTGGCCAAACTGGAACAGCAGAATTGACTGCACAGGAATTGTCTGGACGTGTGGTAGAGGCAAGATAGGACAGGCTGCCTGTATCTATCGGTACAGTGTGGGGTCACAGTCCGGACCGTAGTCAGTGGTACATGCATGTAGTAAATGAGTGTACACATCAGGGCTCACCGGTGAATGTTGTGTTGGAAGGTGCTATACAAGATGTTAAAAACGAGCACTGAGATGTGCCAAAAACCGTCCCTGATGCAATGTGAGCGTGCATGAAGCTCTATCTCTGGTGATGGTCATGCCCAAAAAGTTGCTACCCTCTCCTAGGTCTATCATGCTATAGTGCTGAGTGAGTAGGGCCTTCGTACGTGTGATGAGAGAGAGAAATGGGGACAAAAACAATAAATGAAATAGACCAGCAGCATGACAAGTACTCCATTGTCCCAGCGCAAGAAGCAAGAGGGATCACACACACTCTGGATGAACCCCCCAGTCGCTTGAGTGCAGCTTATCTCTTTGTTCCAGCACCGTGGCGTTTGCTTTAGTCCATAGAGGGCTTTAAGCAGCAGCCAGACACGGTCAGTTCCATCCTCAAACCTTTCTGGTTTTTTGCCACTCCTCCTCCTACAGCTCCTCCTTGAGAGGGTCATTAAGAAAAGCGTTCTTGACATCCATCTGATGAATTTCCCAGTCTTTATGGGCAGCCACACCCAACAGTGCTTGGCGAGCGCCATATCTGCCCACTCGAGCAGAAGTGTCAGTGAAATCTTGTCCTAGAATCTATTGGAACACCTTGGCTACCAGCCTAGCTTTATACTTTTCAGTCAGACCAGCCAGGTTCCTTTTGAGCTTGAAGACCCACTTCACATTGATGGCCTTTTGGCCAGGTGGAAGAGGAACAAGCTCAAACACCTTATGCTCCAGAAGCGCATTGATCTCTACGACCATAGCTTTCTCCCATTCAGGTGCCTCTGCATGCCCCCTTGCCTCAGACAGGGGAAGGGGCTCCACCTATTGGTGCTGAGTGGAGTTGGGACCAGCCATGTGATAGAACTGTCGGTAGTTCATGCGCGGGATGTCCCTTAGAGCGCGCTTCACCGGCTCTGGTACAGGTGTTACAGTTTTGCCTGAACTCTCGGTTGGGAAAATTCCTTTTAACCCGGGAGGTGAATGAGGCGCATTTGACTCAGTGCTAGCCAGATCGGTGGGTGTTAAGAGCTCTCTCAAAACAGAGTTGTCCTCATCCTGCTCCTGGGTCCCCGTGCGTGTGGGAACCGTGACTGGTTGTGGGATGAGCACTGGTACACTCACATAGTGAGGGTAATGCTCAGGGTTGGTCAGGTTGGGCAAGCGCTGCAATGTGCGGAGTTTCTTGTAAGACATGTGCTCCAAGCGTCTTGACTCGCAAGGAAGCTATGACTCATGGGTTTCCAGAACCTCCATGCCTTCGATGCATGTGACACTCCTACAAAGATGCACCACCGGCCTCTCGGACTCAGTTTGTGTTCACGTTGTGGCCTAGCAAACCAGACACAGGCCATGGTGCCCCAAACTCTGGCGAGACTCAGATCCGCCTTTTCCTTAAACCAACGTTCCCAGGGTGTGACTGAGCAAGACAATGGACCTTGTGGGACCCTGTTCCACACCCATGTGATGTACTTCACCGCTTCCTTGCAAAACCCAAAGGACAAACCCGACTCACTCAGTAGTGTGTGTAGTGCATTGCCAAGTATTGTGCTGTGGTCTGATGCTCTATCCCTTGCGCCTTAAGTGCTGCAGTCAGTGGTGTTGTTCTTCTATGCTCCATGGCCACTGCTATGGCTTGACGGACAGGTTGGGCATGCACTGCTCCCTTGGAGTAAGTCCCCCAAACCTTGTTTGTGGTGCAAGTCCAAGCGAGACACCAGAAGTGTAGCGCAACGGATAGCATGTTGGACTTAGGGACAACAGGTCCTGCGATCAAGCCTTGATGTGCGCAGGAGGTTTTTTGACCTTCCAGCACAAGGGAAGTTTCTTATACATTTCTTCATGCATGAGGAGAATGCGCCACTTGGCGGTCAGTGGATGCGCCAATTGGCGGACTGGTGAGGTGGTGTGGAGTGACCATCCCAAAAGTGTCACTACCCACACACCTCAGAAGCCAGGCCTAGGACTATACCAGGCTCATTCCTCATTCTAATTACACAATCTGGCCTTAGATGCTCCTCACAGAGTTGTCCAACTAAGGAGCAGTATAAAGAAGACACTGGTTGGTCTAAGCCCCAGGATTTAGTCTTTGACTAGCACCTCGCGCGAAAGTGACCAAGTGTTAAGTGGACACAGTTGCTAGCAAGTGATTGCCTAAGAACTGCTCAGTGTGGAACAGTGATCCTGAGGGTGATATCTTCTCCTAGCTGAAATGCTAGGAGCGGACGGCAGGTGCTATTGTGTCGGCCCTATTTTCTAGTCCGTTTGCCTCAGGCCGGTTGACAAAGGGTTATGGGCCCACACTGACCAGTTGTAAGGCACGCTTCGCTCAACTATGGTACGCTCTCTCCAAGTGCACACGCCGGCTCCATGAGCTCCATCAGCTCCATCAGCTTCATCACCTCCAACAGCTTGGTCTGCAATCAGCACACAGGGACAAAGGAGAAGCTATGCCCTTGGAGGTACGACCCTTGTGTCCCAACCAGGACAAACTCTGCCCTTGGTGGCAAGACCCTGAGTGTGTTGGTGTAGATGTATTCTCTGTTTGCAGGTGAACATCAGCTGGAGGGGTAAGCAACGGATCTGCATCCTAAAACCGGTAGCAGACATCAGCTAACATCAGCCTACATTGGCCTCAACACAGCAGAGACGTGGGAAGCAGATAAGGGCAACAAAAATGGTTCACCCATCGGGAGGAGTGGGGGCTGCCGCAGGGCAGTCCTCAAGCTCAACAGTGGCTACCACAGGGCAGACCACTGGAGCAAATGTGAGTTCTACGTCACTGCCGCAAGGTCTTGGACCCCTGGGAGGAATTCCCATTTTTGAGGGGATTGACTTCCCCCTTTGGAGATGGCAGTTTGAGCTGGCAATGAAAGTGTGCGGCTTCATTAAGCTACTGAAGGGAGAGGAGCAAGTTCCTGCGGAAGGCACATCTGAGCATGAGGCATGGATGGATCGAAATGATATTGTCATGTCATTCCTCAGCAACGCGATAGCCAAGAAGTATGTTCCCATCATTGCCGGGTACACACTGGCTTCCGAAGCTTACGACAAGCTCAAGCGCGTGCGCCAATCCACCTCCCTCGCGAACAGACTATTCATCCTACAACGGCTGATCAGCATGCGGGTGAATGAGGGCAAATCAATCCCTGATTTCCTACAGGAGTTTGAAGGACTCCTTGGTGAGGCTCGCCAGATGAACTGGAACCTTGATGAGAACATGCAAGCCATGATCCTCCTCATGGCGCTACCGGAGAGCTGGAGCCCAATGATCACTGTCATGGGCGGCTGGAAGGAGGACGACCTGACATACACGACAGTGTCCGAGTACGTGCGAAACGAGGCCATGCGCCACAGCGGAAGTGAGGCTAACTTCTCAGCCTATGCTGTACGCTACGGTGGCCATGGGAGCAAAGGATTAGCCTCTGGCCAGAAAGGCGGCAGCGGAAGCGGTGGTGGCGGAGGCAACAATGGCGGCAAGGCTCCCAAGCGACAGGGTAACTGCCGCAACTGCGGCAAACCTGGGCACTGGGCAAGAGAGTGCAGGTCGCCAAAGAAGGAAGACGGCGGAAGCGGTGGGAACAAAGGCAACAAAAAGGGTGGCAAAGAAGCCACCAACATGATGGCACAGAGCACGCCTCCAGCAAAAGGAGCAGCGCTGCTCAGGCCAGGAGCTTTTGGGCTTGACTCCGGCATCGATTATCACTCTAGCAACAACCAAGCTGGATTTGGCTCCATCAGCCCCACGGATTGGCGGTTCAAATATGCAAACGGTAGTGTCGTGAACACAAAGGGCGTGGGTGACAAGCTGGTGAGCATCAGCCTCAATGGTGCAGAGAAGGATCTACGGCTACGTAACGTGGTCTACATGCCCTCCTTTGCGGCAAACCTTCTGTCTGTGTCAAAATAACGGACAACGACATGACGGTGGTGTTCACGCAAAAGAAGGCGGTCATCGCCAGGAACAAGGACATCAAGGTCCTCTACGCTAACAAAGATCTCGTGGCACAAGTTCCACGGGTTGACGGACTCTACGTACTGCAGCCAACGGCAGCAAAGAGCTCAGAAAATGAGGGTCATGCGGGTGCAGCGGAGGCAGTGGTCTCGACACCCATGCAGGAGAGCACACCAACGAAAACTGAAAAAGCATCCTCTGCCACAAAACTTGAAGACGCTGATTTGTTGCACTGATGCTTTGGGCACGTTGCAAACAGCACGCTCCAAGTCATCCAGCAACAACATCTGGTCCGTGGCATGGATGGTTGCAAGAAGGATGCGGTTGGGTGTGGCAGCTTGTGTGAGCCTTGCCTCCAAGGCAAGACCAAACAAACGCGCTTTGAGCGCAATGGTCGCTGCGCAAAATGAGCCCTTGACCTGATTCACACCGACGTGTGCGGACCCTTTTGCACGGCGTCAAACGGTGGTAGCAAGTATTTTCTGACCTTCATAGACGACCACAGCCGCAAGGTGTGGATCTTCTTCCTCAAAACAAAGGGAGAGGTCAAAGAAAAGTTGCAGGAGCTTGTCGCCATGGTGGAGCGGCAGACCAGAAAGAAAGTCAAAGCGATGTGGAGCGACAACAGCGGAGAGTACGAGGCATGCAAGGGCTGGTTGCGGAAACATGGGATCAACCACCAGCCCACAACGCCTTACACGCTGCAGAGCAATGGTGTTGCCGAACGGATGAATCAGACCATCCTCGGCATGGTGCGTAGCATGCTCTTTGATGCAAGGCTTCCACCGCGGTTTTGGGCAGAAGCGGCAAGAACAGCATGCTATCTTGTCAACCTGACTCCTGTGGCTGCTCTGGGCAGGCGCAGAAAGAAGAAGGGGAAGCAAAAGATGACGCCACAAGAAGTTTGGTCAGGAAAGAAGCCGGACGCATCACACCTGAAAGTATTTGGCTGCATCGCATGGGCAAAGGTCCAGGTGGGTGAGGGTGCCGGCAAGCTGGATTCAAGAGCACCAAAGTGCGTTATGGTGGGCTATGATACGGCCCACAAGACATATCCCTTGTGGGACCTGGCAGGAAGAAGACTCATCACCAGCCGGGATGTAACCTTTCACGAGAGGAAACCAGGCAAGGAAGAGATGCTTGATCCGACGGAAGCTCCAAAACAGGGAGAGTGGTTGGTGCTGCTAGAGTCAGGAGATCAAGCTCCTGAAAACTGGCAAGTGGTGCCAGTGTGGCAGGCCGTGAAGAAGAGTGGTGTGCCAGGGGGAGCGGCTGCGCAAGCTGACGCAGCGGCCAGCTCCGACACAGAGTGTCCGAGGCCTTTGAGACCAGCTTGGAGGCCAGTGGCTC
>SZWC01021221.1:0-27554 GCA_023375785.1 Penium margaritaceum | reverse complement strand
TGTGCGTGATCTTGTGGAGCGACAGGTGATCTCTGTCATCTGGGTCGGCACGGACATGCAGCGGGCTGACTTCTTGACCAAGGCGCTTGCGCGTGGAAAGTTCATGGTGGCCATTCGTTCTGTCAGGCTACGCCCCTTGCTTGAGAGTGGCAGAGAGTGGGGTGTGTGAGCATGGATTGTTGTACATCTAGTTGTGCACATGTGTCAGTTCTGCACGCGTATGGACATGCGTACCATCGGGTCATGGGGGAGTGTTGTGATGTGAGCTGTTTTCGTCTGTTTATACAGCTTACTGTGACCACTCGGCCGTGTCCATGCTTGTGCAGATCCCTGATGCGGACCCAGCTGGCGCAGGAGCACTGATGGTCGGTGGATTCACCCGCCAGCAGCCACCAGGCGGCTGCCATGACGTCCCGGGTGCTTGCTGGGATACTCTGCAGTTTTTCTGCAGACGTTAGAGTTTTCTCGGTGGACAGGCTCTTGAGGCCGATTTTCATGTTTTGCATTGTCCTTCCACAGATTGATGCCGGACTTGTGCGTGTGACCAGTCGTAACGTCTGGCTCGAGATTTTGCACGTCTAGGTTCAGACGGCGCAGCATTCTGACATGTGTGCGCAGAGTTACGGCCAAAACAGTGGTTTTGGGCTGGTTTTAGGACAGCTCTTGGACCGCCGCGTGCGACACCCGCTGTGCGCCACGGCAGGTACTTATGCCATGGACCTGTCATTTGTTATCTCTCTGTGCAAATGCTTATGAAGCATTCTGACACTTTGCCTTGTGTCCCCTAGCCAAACCCTTGCCGTTACGTGCACGACTTGTGACCGTCCTCACCGTATGATTAGGCACTGACGCCTGGTCAACGGGAGTGTGGCTAGGAAGCTTCTATGCATCTTCTTATTCCCCAGCGTCCTCGATGTTGTCTTGGACCTACTGCAGTTTTTCTACAGCCTAAAGGATTTTATCGATCGACTATTGGTGGGCCCGATTTGCATGTTTTGCATTGTGTGTCCACTATTCCATGCCGGATGCATGCATGTGACCAATCATAGTGTCCGGCTTGAGATCGTGCATGTTTGAGTTCAGACGCGTAGCATTCTGTCTGCGTAAAGTTACGACCAAAACAGTGTTTTGGGACCGGTTTTAGGACAAACCTTGCACTACCACGTGCGACACCCATCGTGCGTCGCGACATGTATTTATGCTGTAGACCTGTCACTTGATAACTCTCTCTGCAAATGCTATCGTAGCATTATGACACTCTTACTTGTGTCTCCTAGCCAAATCCTTGCCGTCGTGTGTACGACCTGTGACATATTTCACCGTCTGACCGGGCACTCACACCCGGTCAGCGGCTGTGTAGCTAGGAAGCTTCTACGCATCTTCTCATCGTATCAGTGTTGTGATTTGTGACGTTTCTGTCGACTTGTACAGTTTATTATGACCACTCGGCCGTGTCCATGCCCGTGCAGATCCGTGATGGGGACCCAGGTGGCACCAGTGCGTCGTCTGGTGGTGGACTACCAGTTTGGAGCTGACTGACGACCGCCCCATAGTCTTGGACACTACCTGCGATCTTCTCTAGATTTTCTGCAACACGTAGGGGTTTATCGGTGGACTGGACGTGGGCCCAATCTGTATGTTTTTGCATTGTGTGTCCACCGCTTGATGCCAGATGCATGCATTTGACTAGTCCTAGTGTCCGGCTTGTGATTCTACACGTTTAGGTTCAGACAACGTAGAGTTCTACCTTGTCTATGCTCAATCACAGCCAAAACAGCAGTTTTCGGCCGGTTTGAGGACAGACATTGCACTGCCACATGCGACACCTGCTATGCGCCGTGGCAAGTACTTATGCCATGGACCTGTCATTTGTGATTTCTCTCTGCAAATGGTACTGGATCATTCTGACACTTTGCCTTGTGTCTCCTAGCCAAACTCTTGTCGTCGTGTGTACGACCTTTGACTCTCGTCACCGTCTGACCAGGCACTGATGCCTAGTCAGCGGCTGTGTTGAAGCTTCCTCGCATCTTCTCATGGTATTGGAGCAGCAAGACAGTTCTCGCAGAGCTACGCAACACAGACGCGGCGGAGCAACGACAATGGGTATCACCCTTGCAACTGATTCACTGGGACCTGTCGACGTCACTCGACTACCGCTTACGGCATCCGCCTTCACAACACGAGAGTGCATCAACAGCAGATGCTAGCAAGAGCAACAACAGGTGGCAACCGCAGCAGGTGGCAGCCGTTGGCAACTGCTCGAATCCGCGCTAGCAGCAGCAGCAGTAGGGGGCAGCTGCAACAGGCGGCAGCGACAACAGCAACAGCAGCAAGCAGCAAGCAGTGAGTTGCAAACAGTGAGCAGCCAGCAGTAGCAGCAAGCAACAGCGCGCAGCAGCAGCAGTAGCATTGACCAATAGCAAAAGCAACGAGCAGCAGTAGTAGCACCAACAGCGCAGCAGAGCAGCAACGCATCAGCAGCGCCCAACAGTAGCATCGCACAGCATCGCTACAGCACAGTAGTAGCGTGCAGTTGCTGCCACAGCTGTGCAAGCTGATGTGTGGCTGCTGTTGTAGGTGTAGGCAGAGCAGCATCAGCAGCCGATCGCAAGCTGCTGTGGAGCTTCTGCATAGCTTCCGCACGGCTGCTACAGAGCAGCCGCCTAACAACCACAAGAGAAGTCGCAGAAAAAGGAAAAACGTGCCGACGTCATCAATTTTGTTACTGATGTCATCAGGTCCGTGCTGAAATCAACAAATCCATACTGACGTCAGCACTTGCCTTTGTCATTTCTTTTGTTGGAAAGTCAAAAGTTACTAGCGTTTCAAACCCTCGAGAACCGCTGCTCGTTCTGCAATCCGACCGGTTTGTCATCCCTATCCATACTGCGCGTTGACATGGCTCCGACCGGTGACAAGGGTATAGGACCACCGGATCCCTCTTCCTCCTCCTCAGGGGTCATGAGCCCACGCTCGCAAGCTATTGAGGACCTGTAGAGTCAATAGGATGAGATGTGTCGTCTATAATAGCGCCATCTGTACGCTCACCAAGCTTCTTTGTGGTCAGTCCATAGCCCCACAGCAAACCTCCGAGGGAGTCGGTGGTGTTTTTACTTCTGCAGAGCAGTCAACATCTGCACCTGAGACAGCAGGAGGACGCGACCCGCCACCTCTTGATCCTTGCGATGAGGACCCTGACATGCCTGGTATAGAGGATGGCACTCACGAGGGGGAGATTTGCGTACTTCATGAGCGTCTCTGCCGGCTTCAGACGAGTTCTCGGGCCCCACAGACAACTGGCATCCTATCCTTGCCTGATCCCTACCTTGGTGACTTCCCTCATCTCGGTGTCTTTCCCATCTCTCGTCCTTCTCAGCCTGTGGTTGCTCTCCGTACAGAGCGGCAACCCAAGGACTTTGAGATACCGCCCCCACGCTATGTCAGTGAGGACGGCTTTGACTGTTGGGAGACTCTTGTCCAGGTCTGGGTGACTTAAGTGGGGGTCTGGCCCTACTATCACAGTCCGTACCAACTTACGTATCGCGCTCAGGTGCTGACAGGTGCCAGGGCAATGCGTGGACTCCTTTACGCCATGCCACGCGAGACTATTGTGCACTTTCGCCCATTCCTTAGAGAGGCCGGCACAGGCGCGGGTGCTGATCCACGTTGGGACTGGGACCTAGCTTTGTCCCTGCTTGCAACAAAGACGCACGCTACCCGCGTGGCTAACATTCGCGCCTTCCACTCCCTTCGTCAGGGATCTGCCGAGCCCACAGCTGATTACTGGCAGCGTGCCATGCGCATCTACACGCGCCTTAGGACCTCAGGAGGTACACAGCTGTGGGCGCTTCACATGCTCATGATCGGAGATTGCCTCGTGCACACAGACATCTTTTCATGGTATAGCGCCGCCGTGCTCGAGCCTTTCTCCATCTCCCTCCAGCTTCTTCCTTTGGTGCATCAGCTTGTCCTCCAGGTGACTTCCGCCCGTGAGGCAATCGTAGCCCATGAGGAGACTTCCTTTGCTGTAGCGATCATCGTGTCGCCACCAACGTCCCTCTTATAGTGCATTTCTCCATCCTCCCGCACATCCTCCTCTTCCTCTTCCACCCCGATAACCTCGACTCGGACGCAAGGTGTGGCATCAGTGCCACAGGGGAAGAAGGGCAAGAAAAGGCGTGGTTTGAGCCAGCAGCAGTTGTAGTAGCAGTAGTCATCGGGTGGTAGCAGTGGACGTACTGTTCACTACTACAACCGTGGAGGTGTTCATCGCTACACCAAGTGCCATCTGTCGCTCGAGTGGGCGCGGATCACTGGCGGTCTTCAGGTTGCACATGCACAGCGGTCTGCGTCAAGCAGCATAGCCTCTAGTCGCGTAGCGACCACGACCGTAGTAATTCCAGATTCCCCACCGACGAGCAGTGGTGACCTAGACCCACGTGACCGTACCATTGCCGAGCTACGTTACCTTCTGGCGCTTCACTTTCAGGGAGGTGTGAGTGTGTTGTCACAGCCGGGTGGTTCATATACCATTTGTTTGTCTGTTCTTGTAGCTCGTGATGACTCGTGTGGGAGGACATAGCTGGCATGTTATGATGATGGGCCTCATAGTACCGATTGGATTCATGAGTTTCACCTCTGTGCCCTTCGTCGTTTCTCCTCACATGTTGCTTAGGGCCCATATGAGGCTGAGTGTTCTATTGCCTGTTGTATAGTGACGTCCTCTGATCGTAATCCCGGTGGAACTTGCATCATCGATTCTAGTGCCATTCATCACATGACCTGTCATCGTAGTGACTTCGTTGTTCTTGGTCCTATTGTGTCTGTTTGCTCCGTTCACACAGGTTCTGGTCAGTTACTGCCGGTTCAAGGTGTTGGGGTTGTGTGCTTGGATGGTCTGTCTGGCCCCTTGTATCTTTCTGGGATGCTTCTTGTGCCTGACCTTGAGCTCAGCTTGTTGTCTGTGCATGCCTGCACATTGATGGGACTCTTTATAGAGCACACTACAGACTCTCTGACTGTGACAGTTGTCGATACTCGTACCATTGTTTTTCGAGCCTCCATTGTGGATAATCGGTATCATGTCTCTTGAATTTTTTCTTCTTCTTCTTACTCCCCTTGTCCTCTTGCTTGTGTGTTTGTCATTGGTGTTCTGTCAGTTGAGCACTAACGAGTGCTGCATTATTACCTCTGTCATGTGGGCTCGGAAAACATGTCGAAGCTCATTCGTACGCAGCCCACACTCGGTCTTGATGCGACTTCTTTCAAGAAGCCGCCTAAGACCGATTGTCTGTTCTGCGCTCAGAGTAAGATGCATCGTTGCACCTACCCTAACTCTCGTTCTTGAGCACTTCGTCCCCTTGAGTTGGTCCATTTGGACCTTCTCGGTCCTCTTCCTCTTGAGTCTTTATCCAATCGGGGCCGTTACGTCCCGACCCTAACTGATGACTTCACTCGGATGCGGTGGGTCTTCATCCTGTGCCAAAAGAGTGACGCCGCTCTCGCGGTTTGCCTCTGGCTAGTGATGGCTGAGCGTCAGTCCCGCCACACGTTGCACACCTTCTGTTTGGATCGAGGCGGCACGTTTCTCGGCGAGATGGACAGTTTCTTTGCCGAGCATGGGGTTTCTCACCACGTCTCCGCTCCTGCTACTCCTCAGCAGAACGGTATCTCTAAGCATTGGAAACGCACCATGGAGGATGTGGTTTGTGCTATATAATCTACGTGCAGTCTTCTAGAGTCCTTTGCCTTTGAAGGATTCACCTACATGACGTGGGTCTAGAACCGCCTCCCGCACGATCCCCTTCCTTACCACGTTACACCGTACGAACTCCGGTTTGGCCACCATGCCGACCTGCATCTCGCTCGTGTCTGGGGATCCATGGCTTCTATGTGGTACACCGAGGACGAGCAGGGGTCCAAGGTCTCCCCGTGGGGGCGCCTCTCTGCCTTTCTTGGCATCTTCCCACGTCGGAAGGCTTGGAGTTCTGGGACCCCGCGTGTTGTCGCATTGTTGAGTCCCGCGACACGCTCTTCTTTGAGTCTCTCACCTACCGTGATCTGACCTCAATCATGTCGATGTCCGTCATGCACGTTCCTATGTGTGAGGCTTCTCAACAAATGGGGGAGGCTGGGCCTACGAACACCTCTCGTCCGGTTGATGTGTGCGTTTGAGCCCCATCCACTTCTTGGTCTCCGGCTCTTGATGACCTAGCGATCATTGCTGTCTGTCGCAAGACCTCTCCAGCCCAGCCGGTTTCTACCCCTATTCCCTTGCACCCCACTGGCACCCATGATCATGTACCCGTGTCCACTAGTACTCCTGCCTCTGTGCGTGGTCCTGCCTTGACTCTGCTCCTGCTACCACATCGTACCTGAGTCTCCTATCATTTCACCAGCATCTCCTCACACTATTTCACCTGCCCCTTTGCATCAGTCCTCACCAGATGTGGTCGTGCCAGTCCCTAAGCCTGAGTTGAGCCCCTCGAGTCCAGGTTACTTGAGTGANGATGACCTAGCGATCATCGCTGTCTGTCGCGAGACCTCTCCAGCCCAGCCGGTTTCTACCCCTATTCCCTTGCACCCCACTGGCACCCATGATCATGTACCCGTGTCCACTAGTACTCCTGCCTCTGTGCGTGGTCCTGCCTTGACTCTGCTCCTGCTACCACATCGTACCTGAGTCTCCTATCATTTCACCAGCATCTCCTCACACTATTTCACCTGCCCCTTTGCATCAGTCCTCACCAGATGTGGTCGTGCCAGTCCCTAAGCCTGAGTTGAGCCCCTCGAGTCCAGGTTACTTGAGTGAGCCAAGCGATCGTCTTCGAGCGTTGGACTCCGGAGTTTAGCAAGTATCAGATCCTGCACCCTGGCGCTCCACTTGTAGCGTTGCGAGTGGTGATTCCGGCACAAAGGCCCTAGGCCTAAGTGTCCGTGCAGATCAAACAGAGATAAATCTAGCATGCCCTATAGGACACGATCTGGTCACTCAGGAGTTTCGTGTCGCTTGTGATGCAGCAACTGATCTCACGGTCATCACGCCCACCTGTGAGGCGTGTGCACTTGCCACTAAGAGCTCTCCCTCTATGCCGCCTGATTCGGGCAACCAAATGGTAGCTCTGTCATCAAAAGATGCAGACAGGCTGCTTGCAAGGATGAGCTTCGTGCCATTTGAGAGAACGGGGTTTATGAGCTACTCAACCTTCCACCTGGGAGGAAGGCTATTCAGGTCAAGTGGGTCTTTTGCAAGAAAGTGAATCCAGAGAACTCACTGGAATGCCACAAGACTGGCTTGGTTGTCAAGGGTTATTCTCATGTCGAGGGCATCAATTAAACTGACATCTTTGCCCCTGTCGGTTGCATGAATTCAGTTTGCGCTCTGTTTAGTATGGTGGCTCAACATGACTTGGAACTACACCAAATGGATGTGAACAATGCATTCCTCCATGGCTCTCTGGATGAGGAGATTTATGTAGCCCAGTCACCATGCTTTGAGGATGGTGACAAGGTCTGGCACTTGCGCAAGTCCTTGTACGGCCTCAAGCAATCTCCTCGTTGATGGAACGAGAAGATTACTGGCACCCTGACTCGTGTGGGATACGTACAGAGCAAAGCAGATCCCTCTCTCTTTATCTGACGGAAGCCTGAGCGGTTCACCGCCATCCTCGTCTATGTGGACGACCTTTTTATCGTGTCTCCTTGCATGGAGACCGTGAAAGAGGCCAAGGTGGTCCTTCGGACTATCTACAAGATGAAGGATCTTGGTCTTGCAGCGGTGTTTCTTGGCATGGAGATTGTGCAAGACCGTAGAAGTCGGACACTTCTCCTACATCAGGCCCGATACGCATGTTTTGTGGGGGAGCGCTTCAATGACCTCCTTGGTACAGTACCCATGGCCTCCAAACCTCTCACACCTGACGGGTAGGATGCCCTAAACTTGGACGATCCCACACAGCTTGGGGAGTCAGTGGATGTAACCTTGTACCCCCGTCTCTCGGATTTCTGATTTACCTGGCCACTACCACACCCCAACATCCCTTTTTTCGTCAACCTCCTTGCACAGTTCTCGCAGGATCCACGTGCTAGAGCCGTTCATGCGGCTGTGCAAGTGGTGCGGTATGTGGTCTCCACACCGTACCTCGGACTCTGCTTTCACCGGAAGTGTTCGGTGGTTCTTGAAGGCTACACCGACAGCGACTGGGCGTGGAGTCCAGATTGACGCAGTCGCATCAGTTACGTGTTCCTGCTCAGTGGTACTGAAGTGTCCTGGCTCAACGAGACAAAGGGCTACATTGCATGTAGCTCGTTGGGGACAGATTATGTTGCTCTGGGTGCATGGGCTACTGAGGCAGTGTGGCTGCAACGCCTGTTCCTTGAGTTGGGTCAGTCTGTTCCCACCATTCTGCTTTAGTGCAACAACTAGAGTGCACTTGGCATTGCGGAGAACTCCAGTTTCTCTCATGCTCGCACAAAGCACATTGCGATCGAGCATCACTTCGAGCATGATCTAGTGGAGCGACACGTGATCTTCGTCATTTGGGTCAACACTCACATGCAGCGTGCAGATTTCTTAAGGAAGGCACTGTTTCGCGGTTTCTGGTGTCCATTCATTCTGCTAGGCTTCATCCCTCGCTTGAGAGTGGTTGAGTGCCAGGTGTGTCTGTGTTTGTGTCACGACTGTTTCTGCACTTGTTGTTGTACTCGTTTCAGTGCTGCACGTGTATGGACATGCGTACCATCGGGTCATGGGGGAGAGTTGTGATTTGTGATGTTCCTATCAACCTGTACAGTTTATTGTGACCACTTGGCCATGTCCGTGCAGATCCCTGATGTGAACCCAAGTGGCACCAATGTGTTTTCTAGTGGTGGACTACTAGTTTGGAGCTGACCGACGACCGCCCCAGAGTCCTGGATGTTGTCTGGGATCACCTGCAGATTTCTACAACACGTAGGAGTTTATTGGTGGACTGGCCGTGGGTCCGATTTGCATGTTTTTACATTGTGTGTCCACCGCTTGATGCCGGATGCATGCATGTGACAGTCATAGTGTTTGGCTTGTGATTCTGCATGTTTAGGTTCAGATGGCGTAGCGTTCTGACTTGTCTAGGTTGAGTTATGGCCAAAAGAGTGGTTTTGGGCCGGTTTGAGGACAGACCTTGCACTGCCGTGTGCGACACCTACCGTGCACCGCACCAGGTACTTATGCAATGGACCCGTCATTTGCCATTTATCTCTGCAAATGCTATTGAAGAATTCTGACACTTTGCCTTGTGTCTCCTAGCCAAACACTTGCTGTAGTGTGTATGACCTTTGACTGTCGTCACCGTCTCACTAAGCACTGATGCCTAGTTAGTGGCTGTGTTGCTAGGAGTTTTCCACGCATCTTCTCAATCAGAGTGGCGAGGCATCCCTCACTGAGCTGCACAGCAGGGACCCGGCCGTGCCAATAGCAGTGAGAGCCATAGCTAAAGTCACAGTCCTGGGAGGACCCACCAACCCACGGTGACCCACCGAAGCAGATTGCAGCAGCGGAGTCACCCTTGCTACCACATCACCACACAACTACCACGGGGCAGCGAAGGGTTTCCCAACCCTCTCCAGCAGCAGGTGAGGCATGAGATGTTGAGGAGGGGTCTGTAAAGGGTTCTAGAAGCTTCACTGAGGTCGCACATACCACCTTCCCTAGATGTGAGAGAATGCAACTGCCCCATTTGACCACCATTTTTTGCGTGTAAGAGCTCATTAGAAAGCTCTTGCAAAAAACTATCCATCTCTTCCACTCCCACCTCATTTCATATCCTGTAGGCTCCAGGAATTTAAACAACGCTCGCAGATCTAGATTTTTTCCCAGATTTTGGGCTGAAAAGAAAACGGTTCTATTTTTTACCATGTTTAAGGTTTGTTTGCAAACCGCCAAACCGCCATTGCATTCAGCATCCTTTGGCACATAATCACTCCAAAATTGGCTTCATTTGGACAACCTTCATGCTGATGTCATCATTGTAAGTGATGACATCAGCACCAACACTTTCAGCCAAACTTTTGGCTGAAACGTTATTTGCTACCAGCGTTGCAAATCTTCAAGAAATGCTAACGGTTCTAAAATCTGATCAGTTTGAAATCCCGGCCCATAATGAGCACTGACATGGCTCCGGCCGGTGACAAGGACAAAGAGCCAATAGACCCCTCATCCTCCTCCTCCTGAGCCCAGGCTCGCATGCCATTGAGAACCTGCGGAGTCAGCAAGATGAGATACATCGTCTGTAGCAGTAGTAGACTGATGCCATCCGTGCGCCCACTGGGCTCCTTTGTAGACAGCCCACGACTCCACAGCAGACCTCCGAGGGAGTCGGCGGTGCCATACCTTCAGCGCAGCAGTTAGCACCCCCACCGATGTCAGGAGCAGGACTCGACCAGCCATCACTTGATCCTTGGGATGAGGGCCCTGACATGCCAGGCAGGATGACATCCACGCGAGTGAGATTCTCCTACTTCATGAGCGTCTCCGCCAGCTTCAGTCAAGTTCCCGACCTCCGGAGACATCCGTTTCCCATCTCTCGGAGATCCTCCCTAGCGACTTGCCTCGTCCTGTTGTCTTCCCCATCCCTCTTCCTTCTCAGCCTGCGGTTGCCCTTCCTATGAACCGGCAACCCAAGGACTTCAAGACACCGCCCCCACCTTATGTCCGTGAGGACGGCTTTGATTGCTGGGAGATTCTCTTCCAGGTCTGGGCCACCTCAAAAGGGGTATGGCCTTACTACCACAGTCCGTATCCGGTTATGGATTGCGCTCAGGTACAAACAGCGGCCAGGGTGATGTGCGGACTCGTTTACGTCATGCCACACGAGACTGTTGTGGAATTTCCCCCTTCTCTTGGAGAGGCCGGCACAAGCGAGGATGCTGACCCATGTCGGGGTTGGAACCTGGCATTATCCCTGCTTGCTACAGAGACGCATGCCACCCGCGCGGCTCACATTCACGCATTTCACTCCCTTTGTGAGGGACCCACCAAGCACGCAGCTAATTGCTGGCTGCGGGCTATGTGAATTTACACGCTCCTTGAGACCTGAGGAGGTACACAGCTTTGGGCGCCCCGCACGATCATGCTCAGCGTTCACCTTGAGCATGCGGACATCTTCTCGGAGTAAAATGACACCGTTCTTGAGCCCTTCCCCATCTCCCTCCAGTTTTTTCCTTGGGCGCATTAGCTCTTTCTCTAGGTGACTTCCGTCTGTGAGGCACCAGTGGCCCATCCAGAGAGTCCCCTTGCTGCAGCGGTCATCGCATTGCCACCGATGCCCCTCATGCAGCATACTCTTCCGTCCTCTTGCACATCCTCCTCCTCTCCTTTCACCTTGATTACCCCAACTCAGACATAGGGTGTGGCAGCAGCTGAATAGGCAACAAAGGGGAGGAAGAGGCGCAGTTCGGACCAGCAGTAGTAGCAGCAACAAGAGCCACCTGCCGGTAGTAGTGGACGTACTGTTCACTACTACAACAGTGGAGGTGCTCAACGCCGTACCGAGTGCCATCTGCCGCTCCACTGAGCACGGATCACTCGCGGCCTTCAAGTTGCACATTCACAGTGGTCTACGTCCAGCAGCACAGCCCCTGGTCGCGCGGCAACCACCACCTCAGCAGTTCTCGTCTCCCCATCGGCGAGTTGTGGCGATCCGGATCCGCGTGACCGCACCATCGCTGAGCTCCGTCAGCTTTTGGCAATTCGCTTTCAGGGAGGTGTAATTGTGTTGTCACAGTTGAGTGGTTCACAAACTGTTACTTCGTCTGTTCTTGTCGCTTGTGATGACTTGCGTGGGGGATACAACTGACATGTGATGATGATGGACCTAAGAATACTTATTAAATTCTTGACTCCTACCTTTATGCCCTTTGTTGTTCCTCCTTGCCTGTTGCTGAGTGTACGTCTGAGGCCAAGTGTTCCATTTCCCGTTGCATATTGAAATCCTCCAGTCGTGATGCCGGTGGTACCTGGATCATCGATTCCGATGCCACTCATCACATGACCTATCGCCGTAGTGATTTTGTTGTTCTCGATCCACTTGCGTCTGTTCTGTCCGTTTGCACAGCCTCTGGTCAGTCACTTTGGTCTAGGGTGTTGGGGTTGTGTGCTTTGATGGTCCGTCTGGCCCCTTATATCTCTCAGAGGTGCTTTTTGTGCACAATCTTGAGCTCAGCACAGTGCATGCACAGTGATGGGACTCTCTATGGAGCACACTGCAGACTCTGCAACAGTGACTGCTATTGATACTCATGCCATTGTTCTCTGTGCCTCTGTTGTGGATGATTTTTATCGCGTTCCTTGGACTTTTCCTTCTCCTTGCTCTCCTTCCCCTTCTACTCGTGTGTTTGTAACTTGCGTTCTCTCTTCTGAGAACCAGCAATTGCTACATCACCGTCGGTGTCACATGGGCTCAAATACTGTGTCTAGGCTCATTCAAACATAGCCCGGACTCGGTCTTGACGCGGCCTCTTTTGAGAGGCCGTCCAAGACCCACCATCTTTTTTGCAATCAGGGTAAGTTTCATCGTTGCACTTACCCTGACTCCTGCTCTCGAGTACTTTGTCCCCTCGAGTTGGTCCATGCGGACCTTCTCGGTCCACTCCCTGGCGTGCCTTTGTCTGATCGGGGCCGATACGTCGTGACCCTGACCGACTTCACCTGGATGCGGTGGGTCTACAGCCTGCGCCTGAAGAGCGCCGCCGCTCTCACGGTTCGCCTCTGGCTAATGATGGCTGAGCGTTAGTCCTGCCACACGCTGCACACGTGCCATTCAGATTGTGGTGGCGAGTTTCTTGGTGAGATGGATAGTTTCTTTACCAAGTACGATGTTTTTCACCAGGTCTCCGCTCCTCCAACTCCTCAACATAACGGTGTCTGTGAGCACCAGAACCGCACCATGGAGGATGTGGTTTGCGTTATGCAATTCGAGTGTGGTCTGTTTGAGTTCTTTCTATTCGAAGGATTTGCCTACATGACGTGGGTCTGGATCAACCTCCCGCATGGTCCCCTTTTGGACCACATTACACCGCACGAGCTTTGGTTTGGCCATCGTGCCGATCTTTGTTTTGCTCGTGTTTGGAGCTCCATGGCTTGTATGTAGGACACCGGGGACAAGCAGGGGTCCAAGGTCTCTCTACGGGATTCCTTGTGTGCCTTTGTGGGCATCGCCCCAACGTCGAAGGCCTAGAGTTTTTGGGACCCCATTGTTGAGTCTCGCAACGCGTTCTTCTTTGAGTCTCTCACATACCTTTACCCGACCACCATCATGTCGATGGCCATCACACACTTTCCTACATCGGAGGCTTCTCGACGGATGGGGAAGTATGTGCCTTTGAGCATCTCTCGTTTGGTAGATGTGGCCGTTTGAGCCCTCTCCCCTTCGCGGTCTCCGGCCCTTGATGACCCAGCGATCATAGCTGTCAGTCCAAAGACCTCTCCTCCTCAGCCCATTTCTATTCATGTTCCCTTGCATCATATAGGCACACTTGATTCTGTACCCATGCCCACCAGTAATCCAGCCTCTGTGCATGAGCCCGCCTCTACGCCTGCTATTGCTGCCTCGCTCTTACCAAGCCCTGCGTCCCCTACCACTTCACCAGAATCTCCTCACACTACATCACGTGCTCCTCTGTCTCAGTCATCGCCAGCTGTGGGTGTGCCCGTCTCTGAGCTAGAGGTGAGCTCCAAGAGCCCAGGATACTCGCGTGAGCCCAGTGGTCGTCTTTGGCCATTGGTCTCTGGAGTCCAGCGAGCGTCAGGTCCCACACCTAGGCGCTCCACTAGTAGTGTTGCGAATGGTTACCTCGGCACAATGGCCCTAGGCCTTACTGTCCACAGAGATCACATAGAGGTGCATTCAGGGTACCCTGTTGGGCATGATCTGGTCACTCACGAGTTCCACATGGCTTGTGCTGTAGCAACAGATCTTGTGGTCTTCAGGTCTAGCACTGAGGCGTTTGTACTTGCCAATCACAGCTCTCCTTTGATGGCGCCTGATCCAGGCACACTAAGGGAGGCTCTCTCAGAAGAGGACACATACGCCTGGCTCGTAGCTTGTGTAGATGAGCTTCATGTAATCCGAGAGCATGGATTATATGAGCTAGTCAACCTTCCACCCGAGAGGAAGGCTATTCAGGTCAAGTGCATCTTTTACAAGAAAGTGAAACCGGATGGCTCACTCGAATGCCACAAGGCTAGCTCGGTCGTCAAGGGGTATTCCTAGATTGAAGGCGTCAATTACACTGACACCTTCGTCCCTGTCGGCCGCATGACCTCAGCTCACTCTCTGTACAGTGTGGTTGCTCAGCATGACTGGGAAATTCACCAGATGGATGGGAACAATGCGTTCCTCCATGGCTCTCTAGATGTGGAGATGTACGTGGCCCAACCACCAGGCTTCAAGGACCGTGACAAGGTCTGGTGCTTGCACAAGTCCTTGTACGACCTCAAGCAATCTTCTCCGTGCCGGAACCAGGAGATCACAAGCACCCTCACTTGCACGGGATATGTATAGAGCAAGGCATCTCCCTCATTTTATATCTGACAGTCACCTGAGCGGTTCACCTCCATCTTGGTCTATGAGGACAACCTCCTGATCACATATCCGTCTATGGAGGTCGTGAAGGAGGCCAAGGCGTGCCTCCAGACTGCCTCCAGGATGAAGGACCTTGGTCTTGCAGCGGTGTTTCTTGGCATGGAGATCGTTCAAGACTGCACACGTCGGACACTGCTACTATATCAGGCCTGATACACATGTGTTGTGGGGGAGCATTTCAGTGATCTCCTTGGCGCAATGACCACAACCTCCACACCTCTCACACCCGACGGGTGGGTTTCCCTAAAGGCAGATGACCCTGATAGCTGGGGGAGACAATGGACGCGACCTTGTACCATCTTCTTATCGGATCTCTGATACACCTGGCTACTACCACACGCCCCGACATTGCCTTTGCCGTCAACCTCCTTACACAGTTTTCACAGGCTCCATGAGCTAGAGCCCTTCATGCGGCTGTATGTGTGGTGCTATACGTGGTCTCCACACCGTACCTCAGACTCTACTTTTGCTAGAAGTGTTTGATGGTTCTTGACGGCTACACTAATAACGACTGGGCCTCGAGTTCAGACGGATGCAGTCGCACCAACTACATGTTCCTTCTCGAAGGGACCGTTGTGTCCTGGCACAGCGGGAAGCAGGGCTGCATTGCACCTAGCTCATCGGAGGCATGGTACCGTAGTGTCCTGGTGTTGCGAGAAACAGGGCTACAGGGTGTCCTTGCCGGAGGGAGAGTACGTTGCTCTGGGTGTAGGGGATGCTGAGGCAACCTAGCTGAAGCGCCTGTTCCTTGAGTTGGGTCAGTCATTGCCCACCATTGTGCTTTGCTGCAAAAACCAGAGCGCTCTTGCCATTGCAGAGAACTCTGGTGTTTTCCATGCTCACACGAAGCACATTGTGGTTGAGCACCATTTTGTTCATGATCTGGTGGAGCAAAACGTTACCTCCGCCATATGCGTTAGCACTGACATGCATCGCTGATTTCCTGATGAAGGTATTGGCCCGCGGAAAGTTTCTGATGGCTATTCATTCTGTAAACCTTTTTCCCTTGCCTGAGAGTGGTTGAGTGTTGGGTGTGCTTCTGTTACGTCCATCTTTGCACTCATTGTTGCACTCGTAGCAGTTCTCCACCAGTATGGACATGCATACCAACGTGTCATGGAGGAGTACTCTGATTTGTGACGTTCACATTGAGCTGTACAATGTGCTCTGACCACTTGGCCATGCCCATAAGAGCGCAGATCCCTTATGCAGACTCAGGAGGCACCGGCGCGTCGGCAGGTGGTGGACCATCCACACGGATTTGACCGACGATTGCCCCAACGTCCTGGATGCTGTCTCGGACCTTCTGCAATTTTTCTACAGCCTACAATGTTTGGTGGACTGACCTTGGGCCCGATTTACATGTTTTGCATTATATGTCCACCGTTTGATGCCAGATGCATGCATGTGACCTGTCATAGCGTTTGGCTTGAGATCTTGCACGTTTAGGTTCAGACGGTGTAGTATTCTGATTTGTCTATGCAGAGTTACAGCCAAAACGGTGTTTTTGGACCGGTTTTTGGACAGACCTTGCACTGCCGCATGCGACACCGGCCGTGCGCCGCGGCAGGTATCTATACTGTGGATCTTTCATTTGATAACTCTCTCTGCAAATGCTATTGAAGCATAATGACACTCTGACTTGTGTCTTCCAGCCAGACCCTTGCTGTCGTGTGTAGGATGTGTGACTGCTGTCACCATCTGACCGGGCACTGACGCCCAGTCAGCGGCTGTGTCACTAGGAAGCCTCTATGCATCTTCTTAGAACCTGCCCCCCCCCTCCCAAACAAACATTTTTTTATCCTGTCTTTTCTTTTCTCACTACACATCGCAATGCTCCATCCAAGGAGCCAAACCCGGGTGACCAAATTAGGAGGAGTCAATCAGCACCACGCAATTGTGGGCCATCATGGCCAACGACCATAGCTTGGTGACAACGAGTGAGGCAGCAGCAGTTTCCCTCCTCTCTCTTTGTCACCTGCATCAGTGGAGAGTGGGGTGTGCAACGAGGCTTGAGGTCACAGTGTGTACATGATACAATACTAACACTCCCCCATGACCCACAGCCGATCACACAGCACACAGTCACGATCGTCACAAGTTGTGACAATTAAACTATTATTGGATATGCACAGGATCAATGACTCCACCGGGAACATCACGAGAACAAAACAAACCAATGGCATTGATTGCAGCCTTGAAGACGTTACTGTTGAGAGCCTTCGTAAGAAAGTCAGCCCTCTGTTGTATAGTGTCAACCTAGACGATCTGGATATCACCTGTAGCTGCTCTCTTGGGCACAAAATGATGCTCAACATTGACACACTTTGTACGAGTATGATGCATGCCATCGTGCTCAGTAATGGCCTTGGTGCTTTGATTGTCGCAGCGCAGATTGATGCAACCTATGGGTACACGCAACTGATGGAACAGTCGATAAAGCCAGATGCTCTCACAATTGCCCGCCCTTAGTGCAACATACTTAGCCTCACTAGAATTGTGAGCAACACAATCCTGCTTGCCACTCTTCCAAGAAATTACGGTACCTCCAACGAGAAAGATGTAGCCAGTACAACTACGAGCATCAGCGCCATGGGCCTAGTCGCTGTCTGTGTATCCGTCAATCACCACAGACGGTTGAGCTCTGTAGCAGAGGCTGATGTGAATCGTGGACAGAGCATATCTGACGTCGTGCAGTGCAGCCTTTAGATGTCGTGCTCTCGGACACTGTGAGAACTGTGCTAGGAAATTCATAGCGAAGGCAACATCCGCCCTCGTTGTTGTCGCCGGCTACATGAGCGAGCCAATCACACGGAGGTAGTTTGTCAGCTCAACCGGCTCCCCCAGCTTTGATACATCCAGTGTCTTTAGCAGCCTCTGTCCAGCCGGGGTCATGGGCATGGAAGTTGTGGGCACTGTCTCGAGGAGTGGAGCAAAGCGCTCCCCCAGGCTGCGTACATAGGCAGCCTGGTGAACGTGAAGTATGCAGCGAGAGTGATCTCGCTCCAACTCCATGGCCAAAAAGACACGAGCAGGCCCCAAGTTCTTCATCTTGTATGTGGATTAGAGGAGTCCCTTCAGCGATCGCACAGCCTCCTGACTGGGTGATGCTATCAGCAAGTCATCCACATAGATGAGCACAGCAAAAAAAGGGGCTGATGGAGGAGTGACAAACATTGAGGGGTTTACATAGTTACGCTGGTAGCTGTCCTTCTGAAGTGTGGATGTGATCTCCTAATTCGAGCGCCGGGGCGACTGTTTCAGACCATAGAGGGCCTTTCGCAGTTGCCACACTCTTTCAGTGCTATCCGAGAACCAGGGGGCTAGACCATGTAAATCTCCTCGTCTAGTTGACCATGCAAGAAAGCATCGTTGACGTCCATCTGATCCAGTTCCCAATCATGTTGTGCAACGAGACTCAACAAGGCTCGTGTTGTGGTGTAATGGCCAACCGGCATGAATGTTTCATAAAAGTCAACACCGGGGACTTGGGAGAACCCCTTGACCGTGAGACGAGCCTTGTTTTTTTCCAGTGTGCCATCGGGTTTGTATTTGCGCATGAAGACCCACCGAGCATCAATGGCTCTACGGCGTGGTGGCAGATTGACCAGTTTGTACACGGCATGGTTCTCAAGGGCCTTTAGCTCATCGCGCAAAGCCGCTTCCCACTGTTGCGCATCAGATGCTGCATGTTCCTGTCGCGCAGTGCTAGGCTGAGGGGACACAGAGCCGGTACCGGTGGTCGTGTGATACTCAGCAACAAGATCAGCGACAGCACGTGTGTGCTTGGAGACAAGCAGGGCATAGCCTAGGGTAGAGCTAGGGTGAAAGACACCAGTAGCAAGCCCAAGGGCATCCGTGTCCGTCAGCACAACAGGGGACTGAGCCATCCGTTCCTGAGAAGGGCAGACGGATGACGTAGGAACACTAGAGGTACGGTTGTGAAGTGCACAGAGACGCCCACCTCAGACGAACGGTGAGGCGGGCGCATGTCCAGTGTGCTGTGCTATCCAAGGAGGGTCAGCCACAGCTGGAGGGGTGAGCCCGTTGACCATGGTGAGAACAACGAACAGCTGACCAGGGACGACGTCGTCGAGCTTGTGAAGGAGCTTGAGACCGTGAGCCCAGTAGGCATCAGCGGTCTCATTGGCACGCATGAGAAGGGTGTTAAACTGCACGGTCAGAGCACTCTGTGCAACCTGACCAGTGATGGTCGTGCGGCGACGCAACATGGCGTAAGCGCCAATTGGATCAGCAAGGTGACCAGTAGAAGGGTCAGCATTGGATGTGCCGACATCATCCACTAGGTGGCCAGGGGCGGTATGGATGAGAGCGCAAACAGCGCGAGCAGCTTCAGCAGAGAGAGGTGTGAAAGGAGGATAGGCAGAGGGATTAGGAGGGAAGAAATACTCCTAGATGCGCTTGACCTGAGCCCAAGCGCTGAAATGCACTTCCTCGGAAGAGAAGGCGAGGTCGCAAAATAGGATATGTGGCTGAGAAAAAAGTCGTGCTCGCGAAGGGCGGGAGCGACAACAGTAGTAGCGGTAGCAGAGGTGCCAGCAGTAGAGGTTGTGCCAGAGCCAGAGCCAGCAATAGAGTTAGCAGTAGTAGAGATAGACGCGACCGGCAGACGCTTGAGAACAATGGCAGCAACTTCATCAGCGAAGGCTGCACAATTGTCCTCTTGTAGATTAAGGCGATCCTCAGCCTCTCGCTGTGCCTCAAGAGCATGATTAAGCTGACCCCGGAGGTCTGCGATGACAGGCTTATCGTCACCTGGCATGGTGACGAGAGTGGGACCCTGCCAAAAGGGTTTCGGCAGAGTTTCCCCCACCCAAGTGGCCGTGGAAAAATGGAAAGTGTTGTACGCACAAAGAGGAAGTGCTGCAAGACAGTTCCCAATCCCATGCTTGGCAGAAAGACACAACAGCGAGCACAATAACAGGGAGGCGGTCAAGAGGTGCCACCACGATGGGGTGTCAAGCTACAAGGGAGCACAGAAGGGAGAAAAGGGGGGGAACGGTAGCAGTGGCAGCAGCACAGAGGACTGACACAGCAGCAGTAGCTGCTACGATGAAGGCAAGAACGCCAGCCACCGATGCTGTACCTAGAGTAGTGACAGCTGCAGTAATGGAAATAGCAGTTGTGGCTAGACTGATGGCAGCTGATGAGGTAGAGGAAGAGGATACAACTGCAGAGTTGGTGGAGGACTGGATGGATGCGGCAGCAGTGGCAGCAGCAGCGGTTTTGGAGGCAATGGCAGCTGCGGCAGCAGAAACCTGTGTGCTGAGATCAGGGGCTGCAGCAGCAATGGGTCCGATGACGACTGCAGCTTCGGTGTGGGATTCGGTGGCATGTCCCGCTGCAGTCGATGCTGGTGCCCTAGACGCCCTAGCTACTATAGCTAAGGTTGCTGCCGTGGCTACGGCAGCGTCAATGTCAAGAGAAGCCACCCGTCGACAGAGGGACAATGTCACTAGCGAGGCGGCCAAAGGGATTGGCGGTAGCAACAGATTCTCCCCTACGACCGGGTAAAAGCAGCAGCTGGAGTCTCGTTGTGCGCCAGCGTGCCGTTGTTGGCCACCGAGGTGGCTCGGACAGGGCAGGATGCATCAGTTGTTGGTCAGCTGCTGCCCTCTTGCCGCTGACGTATATATCACTACCTCCATGGATGGCAAGGCTTCTGGGTAGTGGTTACTGCAGCTACAAGTGATGCGGCTGCAGCTGCCAAGAGGGCTGCCAAGGCTGCTCAGCTCTGACTGCGGATCCTATGCTGCTGCTAGGGGCACAGGAGGCACTACAGGTGAGCAATGCCACTGCCACAACTGTTGCGCTAGGGATGACTTGGTGCAGTTGCGGATGCCAAGGGTACAGAGGTAGCCGACGTGGCGGTTGTTGCAGCAGTCAATGCTGCAACTATGGCTGTCACAGACGAGACTGGACAACGACCACAGCTTGGTGATGACAAGTGAGGCAGCATCAGTGTCCCTCCTCTCTCTCAGTCACCTGCATCAGTGGCGAGTTGGGTGTGCAACGAGGCCAGAGGTCACAGCGTGTACAAGACACAAAACCAACACCAACATGTGGAAAACATGGATCTCCTCTCAATACATGACACATAAAACTCCAACATCCTTAAGTACGCAAGGGCTAGCTCCCATAAGCAAGAACCATGAAGGAGATCAAGTGGTCGAAGGCCACTGGTGGCGGATGTGCTGTCGTCGTCAGATTGTGAGAGCTCCTCCATGCATATCTACCATCACTTGGAAAGATTCTGAGTGCAACCACACATTCCTTAGTCTCTTGTTCAAGTGAGAGGGTAAAGTGCGTCGAGCACAAATTTACAACAACGAGAATCAGACTGAGGCATGCATTTGGTCCTCGGCACTCGTGATGCTTGCAAGGTTACGCAATGAGTGGCTGCTTTAAGAAGCCCAGTCGAGAAGTCTGGGGGCTTCTAGAATATCAAGGCGTGGTTTAATGAAAGTCCAGTGCCATGAAGAAGTCGGCCGAAAACCATCGAACCATCGATGTAGTTCGCGATACTTCTGTCAACCATTCTAGAAGGTGGTCAAAACGGTCAGAACTTTCTCAAATGGATCAATGGAGGTCGGGACAGGTGGCCAAAATGCCCTCGGCCAAGGTCGATGCGTGGTGGGCTACAAATGTAATGACAAAAATAGCCCCTTGTTTCTTACACCTGTTTGCTTACTGGTTTTTCAGCTGACTATACAAGGTCGCCTTGCTAACGAACCGTCTTTTGTCCCCCACCTCATCCGTGTGTGCCACCTATGTTACGCTCGGCGTAAAACTTGGTATGAGAGCATAGCGGCCCTGGAGGGAGAATGGACTTGCTAACTACCTGGTGACAGCTTTGCATGAGTCATCGGTGCATCTCCACCATTCAGAAGATCACAGAACGGGCCACAATAACAGTGAATAGAGCGAACGTACCCGGAAACCAGCATCGATCACCAGCAAATACTCGCACAATAGAGGATCAATAGCAGTTGTTACGCGAAGCAATAGAGGTGGAAGCAGTAGAGGAAGTTGCGGCAACCACAAAAAACTAACCGATATCTCTAGACCTTTCAAGGAGTTATCTACAACACGGAGCTCAAGCCGGACTAGCCCATGTGGAAAGTCGGGAAGTGGAAGAAATTGAAGCTGCCAAAACGACCACATCGGCCTCAATACCTGAGAAGTTCACAGCCGTGCCAGAGGAATTTGCAGCAGTTTTCAAGGAGTTCAAAGGGATTTTCCTGAAAAACAGCTCCAAGAGTTGCCTCCGCAACGAAACGTTGATCATCAGATAGACTTGAAGTTAGGCAGCAAGCCGACGGTGAAGGAGACCTATCAGATGAGCGGTCATGAGATGACCAAACTCAAAAAGCAGCTAGACAAAGTGATTGGAAAGGGGCTCATCAGATCACATACGGCATCATATGTAGCACCTGTACTTTTCATGAAAGAGAAAGCCGAAGAGATGCGGATGTACATGCATCCGCATCTCTTCAGCTTTCTCTTTCATGACCACAATGGACATCTCCAAAATGTTATCGGTTTTTGACAAAGAGAAAAAAATCAGAAAACTCTCAAATTGCGACTTCGGCTGCCGTTCGATCGATTTTCTTGACCACATCATTGGTGGCGGACAGATCACCATGGACCCAAAAAGGTGGAGGTATTTGCTGATTGTCCGATGCTAGCCAACATTTGGGACATCCAAGTATTTTTGGAAATCTGCAACTACTAGCATCGATTCGGAAAGGACTACACTTGGGAGTAAGCACCTCTCTTTGATCGCACTCGGAAAACCAACGGGTGGAATTGGGGGAACAGCAAACATGAAATGTTAAAATCTTTGAAGAATGCTTTGACCTTGGTGCCAGCCTGACGACTTCCAGATCCAATAGTGGACTACATCACCGCCATCAATAAGTCCGATCAAGCAATTGGAGCCGTTCTCCTCTAAGAAAACCGTGGAGGAGAACAACCAGTTGCATACATATTGAGAAAATTGTGCGGGCCGGAGCTCAACTATACAGTGAAAAAAACTCAAATGGTTGTAGTTGTGCATGCGTTCAAAATTTGGTGTTGCTACTTGCAATTCCAGTACTGCTTTGTTTGCTCCAGCCACCAGGCAGTGAAATAACTCAAGACCCAGCCAAATCGAAGCCGTCAACAAAATCGATGGATGGAGTTCCTCGAGTATAGATTTGACTAAGTGATTGAGTATTGACCTGGAAAAACTAATTTGGTGGATGCTCTGAGTCGGCGACCAGATCTGATGGTTGAGATCAGCATACTAATTGTCAAAAAAGGCCCATATCTCATAAGAAAAGGTCATAAAGGATGACGAGGATTTCAGAGGGTACGACAAAAACCAAGTTTTGGTTCGACGACCCGTACTAGCGACGACGATTCATTGTTCAAGTTGTCGTCCCACCAAACAAGGATTTACAATGAATGTTATTGGTGGAATTCCAGGACACCGGTCCAGGTGGACACTTAAGCGAGGACAACACGATGAAAAATCTGGCAAAGTACTACTGGTCAGACAGGATGCAGACCGACTTATCAGCCTTATCTAAATCGTGCGACACCTATCAAAGGCCAAAATGTCATTGCCCAAGGCCATCGACTTTACTTCAACCCCTTCCTGTTCTGACGGAGCCATGGGTGAACATCAGCATGGACCTCGTGATGGGATTGCCTGCCACCCCTGAAGGACATAATGCCATCCTTGTGATGGTGGACACATTTTCTAAAATGTCGCACTTCATCCCAATGACAACCACCGTCACTACAGAGAAAACATCGTGGATGTTTTTGAACCAGATCGTGCGGTTACACGGCGTGGCGCATACCATCATCGATGATAGAGAATGTTGCTTCACTAGCCATTTTTTGTGCAAACTGATGATGCGTTACAGCAGTTGGATCCAGCTATCTACAACATTCCAACCTCAAACTGATGGGAAAATGGAGCGGACCAATCAGATGCTCGAACAACTTCTCCGCACATTATGCAAGCCGCACGGGACCAATTTGGCAGCCTAACAGTTGACCGCCAAACTCGCATACAACTCTGCCACTTCTACTGCAAGTATTAAAACACCGTTCAAAGTGGTCTATGACAAATTTTCCACCACACAAGCAGGATTACAAAGTCATAGCAATATTTGCACATTCAACATCCACTATAGGAACTTCTCAAGCTCTGAGGAGGAAACATGACAACCCTCGTGAAGACACAAACCACCATGAAGCGAGTGGCGGACCGCCATCGCAATGATGACATGTTCAGCGCTGGCGATTGCATCCTCCTCAGCTTGGGGAACATCAAACTCTGAGGACAGGAGTTTGCAAAGATCAAACCCCACTGGTTGGGGCTATTCGAGATCGGGCGAACACAAACACTTGTCATCGCTCAACATCACCTACCTGAAGACATGGTGATCCATCCTGTTTTCCACATCAGCAAAGCTAAAGTACTACAAGGACCCCAGTACAAAATTCTCCGGTGGAGACGTCGTAATCTCACCTCCTCTACAAGGTTACGTGCATACAAATTACGTGATTGAAGACATCATCGGGCATCGATGCCGTACAAGAAACCAAGTATCTGGTGAAGTGGAAAGGCCAAAACACCACGCACAACAGCTAGGAGCCCTATGACAACCTCTGAGACGTGGATCACATGATCGACAACTATTATCGTTGTCACCGGCCTATGTCTGCTAACACACTAGGACGTTAGGACTAAAAGGGGAAGGAAGTCTTACATCCCTGACATACACAAGTCCCTAAAATCTGCACTTTGTTTTTTTTTAATTACATTTGTGACCCACCGCGCACTCACCTAATGATTTTTATGGCAATCGGCCAAGGGCAACTCAGCCACCTGCCCACACCTCCCCTGTTCCATTCCAGAAAGATATGACCACTTCGACCACCTTCCAGAATGGGCGACAGAAGTATTGTAAACTATACTGATGTTTCGATATTGTTTGTTTGACTTCTTGACAAATTTGTACTTCTGTAAAACTGTGCCTTGCTATTCTCAAAGCCCCCCTCGGCGGAGCTTCTGGAGGCAACCACTCACGACGTGACCTTGTATGCGTCGCTTGGCTTGAGCGCCAAGGACCCAACATACAACTCATTCTGATTCTCGTTATTGTATGTATGTGCTCGACGCACTTGACACTTTTCATCAAAGTACACTTGCTTCTTAATACAAACTATTCTTTTGTCCCAGATCCATGAATCGTCTATTGTCTCGTACCTCATCCCTGTGAACCACCGAGGTAACAGTTAGGGAGACGTGCAAAGTCTCATAAGCTCCAACAGTTGAGTAATGTAGAGAGAAATGATAACTCACAATAGCACAGCATAAATACCTGTCGTAGCGTACGGGGAGTGATGCACACGGCAGTGACAGTTTTTCCTGAGACTGGTCTCAAACCATTGTTTTGGCCATAACTTTGTTCACAGGCATCCAAATGCAACAATGTTTGAACTCAGAGATGCAAAAGCTCAAGCCGGATGAAAGGACTGGTCACACCCATAGGTCTGGCAACAATGGGTGTACACAAGGTACAAAACATAAAAATCAGGCTCAAGAGCTAGTCCCTTGAGAAAACTCTAGCAATTGTAGGAAAAAAACTAAAGAGCACCTATTTTCGTGCAATAATTGTGAAGAGAATTTCTATTGAATACTAATTCAGTAAACTTTCTTTATATCTGTTGATAACTAAATAGCAATGAATAAATCTTTACATAAGTATCTAAAATGATATCGATGGACAACAAGCACCAGAGACATAGCAACAGCTCTTTAAAGCCGCTGGTTGGTAGGATCACTATTTGTTGGTGCCCTTACGCCAGCTGGGTCTGAATCAGGGATCTGCACGAGCATGGACATGGCCAAGTGACCGTAGTATGTTGTACAGACAGACATGGATGGCTCACTTTACAATACTTGAGACCTCACCTTTGCGAAGCTTGTTACTCAGCCTGCCAGCCAACCACAAAACATCACCACTTTGTGGTGAAATTTTGTGAGCCCTATTAGACAACCGATGGTCCCAAACCTATGCGTTGTCGCTTTTTCATGCATAAAAAAACATGTATGTTACAAATGAAGTCGTGCGGTCTACATTTGCTATGCAGCCTCCATGCGACTCATAATCATCGCTTATGACTGCTCAAGACATGAATAACGCTGGTTGCTACTGATGGAGCTGGCCGCACAATGCTACAGAGTTGGAAATGTTATAAGACGAGGTATAATCCATGCGTCTCACCACAGTGTGTTGCCGCCTTTGTCACTTACTTCCCACCATTGTCAACGTCCCTCAAGTAACGCATTTGCATAGTTTACTCACTTATGCCTAGTTCTTGTTTACGCACTTGGTTACATCTGGTCAATTGTTGTGACACTTGTTATTGAGAAACACGCATTGCTGATTAAAAGTTAATTCATTACCCTGTACAAATATATTATGTATGTTTGTAACCTCAATTCGTTTTAAAAAAAATCAACTCATGTTACGTCCCTGACGTACACGAGTCCCGAAGTGGGCAAGTGGGCATTTTTTTCATTCCATTCATGGCCCACCACGTGAAAGCTTCAGAATTTTTATGCTGTTCAGCTTATGGAATTTTGACCAACTGTTCCATCCTCCGGTGTTGCATTTTAGAAGTTTATGATAACTTCGACCACAATCTAAAACGGTCAACAAAAGTACCACAAACCATATCATCATTTCGATATTGTTCAGTCAACTTCTTGACTGCACTCGAATTCTACAAAGAAGCCCCTTGATATTCTCAGAGCCCTTCAACTTCTTGACAGAGCTTCTTAAAGTAGCCACTCACGGTGCAACCTCACACGCATCACTAGGCTTGATCGTCGAGGACCCATATGCCTAGTTCTCATTCTCGGGGTTGTATGTATGTGCTCGACTCACTCGACACTTGTCATCAAAGTACACTTATTGCTTAAAACAAACAATCAAATTTTCCAAAGTCCTTGAATCTTCTTTGTCCAATACCTCATCCATGTGAACCACTTACGTTTCGCTTGGAGTAACACTTGGTATCAGAGTGCACAACACTAGAGGGACAACTGACACATTAACTACCTGGCAACATCCTTGTACGAATCTTCAGTGCATCTCCACCGTTCACAAGTTCGTAGACTTTGCGACAAAAATGGTGAACAGAGCAAGCGTGCTTGACCACGGGCAGAAATGATCAGCAAAGGCTCTGGTAATGGAGGATAATCAATATGTGAACAATGACGCTCTCCAAGCAAACCAGGCAGCAGTGGAAACTTTCATGGCAACTGGCGTAGCACCCACGGACCCGATGGTCAACCTGGCAATGGACCCCTTGGGCTTGGCAAACCCCTCATCCCTGCCGTTCCCCATTGATTCGACATGTGGCACAATGGGAGGCACCAGCTAACAATCGCAAATCATTAAAGACTTGAACCAAGGTCTCGGGAATTGAGAGCCTCAACACCCATCTGCTCCAACAAGTCAACGAAAGCAATGTTCACTCAGAGAAGTTCACATTTCTCAAGTGCACCCCAGATTCAACCTGCACTTCTCGAGCCATTCAATCTCGAATCGGACCCAACCTGAGCGGATCAAACAGTCACCGAGGTAGCAGCTTCTGGAAGGGAGCCCGGTGGGAGTGATTTTCTGCCTGGAACATCTTAAGAACCAAAAAAAAAAAACGATCTCGCAAAACCCAAGGGATCGACAGTCAGGATGTGGCTGACAGGTTTGGAGGAGTACTTCACCGCTGATGGGGTCAACAATGATAGAAATAAAACTAACCTCACAGCCTCACTTTTGCACGAGACGGCTTTCAGTTGGTGGTCCAAAATGAAGGCTATCCAACAACAGCGGGAGACCGGCGGAG